>CACRWH010006448.1:0-17906 GCA_902655005.2 Marronus borbonicus | reverse complement strand
AAGTATGGAACAGATATTGCGATCTCCGTTTCTATATCGGAATAATGTCGAATGAGTAATGTCGAAAGGTAAATAAATAATTAATGAGAAATTATGTAATACGCGAATGCGTTCCGCATGTAAAGTTATGCAGAAATCAAATCATGCTGTGTAATTCAATGTAGAAAGAGAAACAGATTTAGTGGCTAGGTAAGAAACCAGAAACAGGTTTCACATTATAGCAAGACGTGAAGAGCGTGTAGGATGGGTATAAAAGTCGTACCCATTACCTAAATTTGTGCACATCGTCGCCTGAAAAGAAATAAAACGCTAACAATGTACTATGCACACATAAAAATGTATTCTTAGTTGAAGAATATCAATATTACTCAACTTCAACAAAACCGGTCGCATTCATAATAAAAAAAACTTGAGGACCCTCTTCGAATTTTTTTCTATTAATATAAAAATTTATTTGAATATATGTTTTAATACAAGATATATGAGAAAATTTCTGTAGCCTGAATGAACTGGTCTCCATTTGCATGTGCCGGTTTCTCCTTCGCACCAGAGTCGTCACCTTCTCCGCTAGTAATTCTAATAAAATAATATATTACATTATACCGTAACTGTATTTATTACTAAAATTGAATAATTGCATTTTAATCTAGAAGCGTTCAACAACACAAAATAGATTTTATCGAAAGGGTTTGCTACAGTTCTTCACATCAAATTAGTAAACGTACAAAATTCAAGTGTTATTTCTTAGATACTCACGCAGATACATATGTACCAATACCCGCCGATACAAATCTTGATAGACATTTTGAGAACAGTAGATTGTACGTAATGTTACAATTTGCCTTCAAATTAACAACAAGACGTAATTATACGTATGTAAGCCTTAACACCCAACTAAGACTATGTCAATTTGATCAGAGAATCCCCATTCATGAGCAAATTTTCGATTGTTTCCATATTTCTCATTAAGACACACCACAATTCGTTCGCCATATCTTTTCCAAAGAGAAAAATAATAACCAATGGGCATGGCCACAATATAAGTATATGTTTATGTGAGAGATTCATTGTCCTGTTGAAAGTATCCACTGCTGAGTTCGTTATCATCACAACTGGTTTAGAAAATGTTGAAATAAGTTATTGCGATACCGCTTTATGAAAAAATAATGGACTAATCATTCTTCTCCGTGAAGCCTTTTCAGAGTGCAATAATGATTTCTGTATATCTTAACATAATAAAGCATATGTGCATAATAATAAAACCAAGCTTCGTCTGAGGAGAAGGATTTGTCAAGGATATTATCATCATTTATGTGATTTTCCAACCAATTGCAGGATTGCATTACCACCACCACGTGATCGTTAGGTTCGAGTTCCTGCACAATACGAATTTTATCTGGATATTTTTCAAGATCTTCTCTAAGAATATATTGACAAGCGCCATATGATAAAACTTTTGTTGACGTTTTAGTTTCATCAGTCCTTTTCTTAGATCTACCACTATCGGGTTTGCGTCTACTTACTGCACCGATTTCACAATATTTACCAACGCATCGAACAATTTGTTGATGTAAATCAAGATATGGAGACTGGAGACGAAATTCATCCGTACATAGTTAAACATCAAACGTAATTTAATTTGTCAAACTTGTTAGTAAATGTTAAACGTAGTTTGAAGTGTTAGTCTTGGATTTAACAAAATTTAGCTTTTAGTTCCCTAGTATGACACCTATCCAGCGACATGGTGGATGAATAATTTGTAGATGCTCTGAACCAGTTAAAATTTTGGTAATAATAAAAGGGTTTGTGAATATGTAATACTATCTTATGGTAACCTATTTTAAAATCTCAACGATATGATGAAATCGGGAAACAGGTCATTCAGAAATCACTTATGTCGTGCCCAATTTTGTTATTGTTTTATCTTAAAATACCTTGCTTATCTGAGTTACATTATACAATTCCTATAATTTAATTTTTCCAAGTAGCGCCAATTTGGTTTAATTCATTGTTGGGGAATAATCTATTTAAAATAATGGTTATTAAATATTATGTACAGTAAATTTGAAAAGAAATGCATGAAATACTAAAATACAGTAATAATAATAAAACCTAGAAAATTATTTGAATATACTGAGGGTAAAAAAATCAGTTAAATAGATTGTTAGATTAATATTTTTTTTAGTTAATATTTTGTTAGTTAATATTTTGTTCAATTAATATAAGTAATAGTTTGACTCATTCTGATTTTATATTAGTTTCAGGGGATGTTTAGCAGCCTGCTCTTACATTTAGTCACTTATGATACAGAGCTGCCAAAGCGCTGGCGAGGCATTTACTTGTAATTTTATACGTGAAAACTTCTTGAGATACTGTTGTTCAGTGTATTCGGTGATCTCGATGTTGCTTGTAATAACTTTTATGCCATTTGTATTGAAAGAGAGCGTCCTGAAAATTGAGTCTTATTTTCCGTCGTAGGTTCAACATGTCAAATGTCTTCTAGCCCTAATTCCTGCACAGTAAAGATGTGCAGAATATATGTATTCGATACTTTTGTATCCGGTACCTAGATGGAGCAAATATATATATATAAAAAAAATAAAATGTATTGCATACCGAGTATCAATTAAATACATGTCAACTGTTTCATTCATCTCATTTTAGCAGAGGAATTCACCAAAATATCCGATACAAAGTGTCGAGTACATATGATAAAAGTATCGGTATCTACTCAGTACTCAAAAGCATCTATCATGCACACTACTATTGACCAAGTTCCTCCAAGACCTTCGTTTGCTTTTAGAAAATTCTCCATCAGGATTATTACTTTTATTTATTGTGAATGCGTTAATAGCCAGCTTATGCAAAAGCGCCTGAAAGTATAAATACTTACAATGTAGGAGAAGGCCTCAATGAAATAATAATAGCATTTGCAAATATGCCATATACCAAAAATAAAAAAGAAAACCGTGTATATAATCAAGATAGGTGGGTACTCAGAAGCTAAAGAAATTATTTTTAAAAATACAACAACAACAAAAATGATTTTGCCAGGACTCACAAACTCAACGCGTCGTCAACTGGAAGATTAAAATTAAATTAAAAAATTAAAATATAAATAAAAAAATAAACATTAAAAAAAAAAAGTTACAGCTTTAAACAATTTTCTTTGTAGCCGATGGTTTTTGCTGTCTCTTTTCAGTTTCAACTACCATTTAGTCAAGAACATTACGATTCTTTATTTTAGTTTTAACATTGTTGTAAGCATACATTTTTTCTTTCATCGTCTCAAATAACATTATCTTGTAAAAAGTAGTACTCGGTATATCGATTGTTGCATAATAAAAGTATATACCTATTATTATTGTAATTTAGAATATTCATCCAATGAAATTTTAGATTCTTCTGTAAGGTGAAGTATGTAGATATTTTTAATTAAAAACGTAAATATTCTTTCTACATAAATCAGTTGCCTATTTCATTGTTTACAAATAATAAGACTGCTTTCCAAGTTTATTGGTCTCTATATCATCATTACAACACCAATAAAATTGGATATATAGGATTTGCTCGTATTAGGATCTATCGCAATATTATTATGTTAAGTATTATCCATATGCGGTCTTATAGCTAATTAAGTAATACACGCAATCTCGTAAATATTTAAACGTAAATCATTGAAATGTTAATACAAGTTTTTATTCGGAAATAGAAGTCGATCGAACCGGTTATAACCGAATTCTAACATCAGTTTATGTTTGAATAATTTGGTAATAAAATTCGCTAATTTACATTTACACATTATACGCTACGTTGAATTGGTCGCTAAATTAATTAATCGCTAAACGGAACCTAGTCGTAACGTGATGTATGCATTTGAATTGCACGTGTGAAAGACGTGACATTCTTACGATATCACTTGGTTGTTCGTATATTTTGTAAATAAAAAAATCTCCGGCGGCATGTACTCTATCGAAACAGTTCCGTCGCTGATTAATTATTTGTTTGTAAGTTTTTACATACATATGTACACAAATTCTACAGATACATATTTTGCTGACATTCACAATTACGTGCACTAGAATGGGATTAAAAAAAAAATAGAGCAAAATAGTTAATATGATGAAACTTGTTTGTTGATGTTTTCACATTTACGATATTCTAGAATCTTTCTATATCCAGATATGGATGGTTAATGAAGTTCTCCTCCGTGCATATTTATTTCCTGCTATTTCTGTTACAGTTTTTGAAAACTCGTATCCTTGATCTGATGATCTGATAATAAAATACATCCATGATATGTTTACAACTATTGTTAAGAGGTCAGTCACTTAAAGTAAATTGACTTAGTAAAAGTAAATATTTTTCTAGGTTTTATATTTGACGTCACACAAGTATTTGTCACTAAAAAATGGTATTGCAAAGATTTTAAAATAAGTGTTGCACACTGAGAAAAATGTTTAGTAGCCCTACTTAAATATTTAATTGAAGCAAGTAAAAAGAACAATAAATTTCGGTAAATAGGAAAAAAACAACCACAAATCATGAACAAGCTTTATTAATGCAAAATTATGCAGGATAAGTCGAGAAGAACTAGCTTAAGGAGTATATTGTATACCTGAAAATAATGTAAAAGAACTCACTGTTATAATTACTTAATTACTGCGACTAGTTTCGGTTATTGATCTTCTTCAGGCATTTATTGTCAAAATTTGAACGTCTGAATTATTATTATTTATTCCTCCTTAGTCCTTAAACTGAATTTCATATTGCTGTATGGCCTCCAATATTATTGCTTACGATACTTTCGATTGCATGTTGTAAGTTGCATATTTTGAGGTTTTCGAAGGCATTGAAATCTTTGGCCTTTCTTACTTACCTTCTAAGACAGCCCAATATTCTCCCAAACCCCTTTGTTTTAATAGGCTTTGTAGTATTGTGATTGTACTGCTGCAATGGCAACTATTTTTTTGCTGCCTTTTAAGAATAGGGATCCCATACCTTGCACTGCAGTCTTTGCTAGTTTCAGAACTGTTACATTCTTAAACATAATTGCGATACATACAATAGTTACTATCCCGAAAGACAGTGAGAGATACAGGTGCGGAGAAATGGAAAATCTAGAACACATTATTATAAATTGTCTTAAATATAATATAGGTTCTTAACTGTTTCCTTTTTTTCTTGCGGTACATAATCCATTCAGCTACAGTAATTTTCTCAAAACTTCTTTTGATGCAGCGAATAAAAATCAAATTATCTCAATCGTATTAGCAAGAAAGAATAATGAAGATTGGCATCTCGAATTGAACCGCAGAACACCTGCAACGTCATCATATTTATTTACACATTTCTAGCCGAAAGCAACCTCAAAATATTCTTGTGTAAAGAATGTAGCAGGTCAAAATTTGAAATTAATTAAATTGTAAAACTTCTCGTCTTCACATTAAATTGTTGTGCTTGTCCCGCATGCTCCTAAAAATTGGAATTTAGAGTTTCATATCTAGATAATCCATGGTAGGACTTCTTTTCTTTAAGGACTTGTTTCTTCCTTTCAAGATCTGTTACGTACGTAGAATGCTTGATAACTTTCTGCGTAAGGTTCTCTAAAGCAGCATACAATGTTTAGAAGGAGTACTTGATTCCGATAAAACTTCTTTAGTGATAAAATTAAATGTAGTACGAGTTCTTTTATTTGTTATTACTGTAGTAAATACAATTACCGTAATTGTTGTCCAATAACATTTATTTAACATTAATTTGACTTGAAATACCGAAACGGAAGAGATCTCGGGAAAGGAGTAACAACAAGAAACCTTTCTAGTGATTAAGAAATATAAAACTATCAGGTGATTTAGCAAAAAACTCAAGGTGAATACCAGCTGACTTGGAAACTCTATGTTAAACGCTAATAATCGCAAATGATGTAACTTGTAACGGGTTTGATTACATTATAAAACATGCATTAATATTGTAGAAGATTTCTTGTTCTATCGATATTCGTATTCAGCACTATTATTCGATGTTTTTTTTAACTATTTTCAATGTTTCAATAAATAACAGGAAACATAATTGGATAATTATTTTCATTTTAGTTTTCTTCTCTTGCCCCAATTATTACATTACACTGGCAGAGTAATTATTACAGTTTTTGCATCGGAGGCAACACTTGCGGTATATACAAAAAAGGGTTTGATATCTATAACGTTGTAAACCGACCCGTATTAATATTGTCAGTTTGCGGATGATATTGAAGATCAAGTTTTTGTGTAATATTATGGCCCATTAATATTGATAGTTTAAAGCGATCTGTGTTCTCATCCGTATTTTCTATTTCATATATGCATTTACGTAGCGGCTTGAGTAGTACGGTATGGATGTAAATGGATGTAAAATAAAAATGAGGCAACAAACATAAAGAAACTGTAAAATGTGCTTCTTAAAACTTAATACTATAACACAATCGCTTAATTGCGTTTAAATATCATCTGTAAAGTAAACATATTTTCCATCAATCTGTTAACAATAAGCAATTTGTTGATTAGCAACAGCTCCCTCAACTTCAGATAAGCACATTCTGTATACAATTATCTCAAAACTACTTGACACAGATTTTTTAGCATAATATTATTTTTGGAATTGGATTCCGTCATAAATTGTGGAGAAATAAAAACTGATATTATGCATATTATTTGCGACGAGGCGTTGGAAAACAAATTGACTGACGTCAAAAATTATTATTCGAACAAATTGTAATCACTAAGCCAAGACTGTATGGTAAATAAAGTCGTTATGATAAGAGCGTGTAATAATATGATGATAGTTTTTAGCGAATGAGTGACTATTTCCTAATTTAAATACGAGGGGAATATTTCGATAAATTGATATAATAGGAAGATAACTTGCGCAATGTTGCTGCTGCGACAGACAGAACGTCTCTGATTGGTTGGAACTGTGACCTGCATTCGAAGGGTAGCCATGTTCAAAACATTTTCGTTAAATGTAAGGTGGATTCGGTTATTAGTAGATAAGATATTACTCAAAATGCGTTAAATTCCACTGTTTACTTTTTTGTATAAAGAAGAATTCTTTATTCGGACAAATGAGTAATGTCATTCACTTTTAATTGTTTGTTTGCTTCTGTTGATGTTATTGCCTGTTTTTTTTTCTGTAAAATATAAACAACTTAATGTGAATAAGATAAGCTACGGCGAAAACAAATATTCTGTAAAATTTTTTGCATACCAGGGAAGTTCAAGAATTATTGTTATTAATAAAAGAATACAAAACATTGAAGAAATGTTTAAAACCCGGTACATTGGCTGATGATTCAGTGCGCACATTAACTGCAAAATTAAATTGTTGGCATGGTTTTACCAACAAAATAAATTGAACGCTTATGTCGTCGTGCTTTAAAGTTTGCATCAAAACCAAGAATCCACACTCAATACTTTTTCCCATTTTTGACGATATCATCTAATCCATCGTTATAGGGTAAGTACCTAGAACAATCACTATAGCGTGTTAAAGATACCAGCCATTGCAAAAAATATGTAACACAAATAAATTACTAATAATAGGAAAATGTTGGAATTGAAACCACTTATTTTCTATCTATGATAACTCCGCACACGACATTCTACCTACCCAAATGTGAAAAACATCGGTGTGACTAAATGCATACATATGTAACAAGTAATAGCTAGCCAATGTTATGATACAAACTATTGTAGTAGTTTGGTATGACCGCTAGGATTTTTCACGTAATTTAGGAGTGTACTTGCTGAATTATTATGAACACATATACCGCACATACAATTGGGTGATATGATAAAAATTGCATTTTACTGAATGTTTGGAAAATATAAATATTTTTTTGCTATTATACTCAATAATAATAAAAATATTTAAGTTAATAGCATCATTTAAAACTAAACGTGTTCCGGGTTTGAACCGTGCCATGGTTAATTGAATACCCGACGTTGCGCTATGGGGCTTCTTCAGAAGAGGGAAAGGTGTACTATGGAAATAGTGCATTTTGGTACACGGTATAGGGCCTCTAAGGTACTTCAGTTACCTGCAGCTAAAAAGCTTAGCGATTTGCAACTTCAGTTTTGTAGAGAGATTTTCTGTCAGTGTAGAGATTTTCAAGTGATTTTTTGACATTCTATTGTTCTTTCTCCCTGCAGCTTTGTATCCAATTTCTCACCTCAAAGGAGGAAACAACCGTTTTCCTCCTTTTCGTTCCCTATTAAATATTGAAACCTGCTAATGCAACTTTACTTTACGACATTTTAAATTAAAAATATTCTTCTTAATAGGCGGGAGTTATTTATTGCCAATGAACTGCAATTTAAAACTTCCTAAGGAAATATCAAAAATAAGGATTAAACTGGAGATTTAATAAATTTAATATATTATTGGGATGTTAGTCATAACCACAAAACTTTGACGTTTAACCAGTATTTTACCAGGAAATTTTCAACATGTAATAAACGCATCTCATTCTAGAATAGAGTAACAATGGGATCACTTGTATACTAGAATACCTCTGTATAATTATTTGATGATATCAAGAAATAACATCATAATTTGCCAGTATTTGTTTCACATTGTCCTTTTATTTGCTTTGGTAGATATTGTTAATACCTAAATCTTTGTTTGATGTTAATGTCCCGCGATAACACTATTGTCTTGACCTTCAATGTCTATACTTATCGAAAAACAGTCCTTTTACTTTCTTAGCAACAGGACTGTTTGTCCATATAAAGAAATAAACAACGTTCTTAATTGTTTTCTTCCTTTAGATTATATAAAACAACCGTAATTAGTATTTTTATGTAGATTAGTATTCATATATAGCCGAAAACGAGTTCAATTGAAGAAGAAAGTATGTAAATAGTACTTTCTCCTTTCAATTCAGAGTAATTAAGAAGAAGGTACGTATACTTATGTACAATACCAATCACGTATTACAATAAACACGTATATTTGCCTTGCATATTGTGTACATTGTACTATGCAATGGAAATAGACCAAAAAATCGAATTGTAGTGAGCGGCCCTCTGTTACATTATCATAAAAAATGATTAGAAACAATAACCAAACAAAAGCTAATACAGCTACTTGTGGTATTGGTGGAATCACTCATGGCAAAAGCAATGTGAGAAAAGAAAACGCTAACCAGCGGACATGTTTCTGCTTACCAGATGTTATCAGCGTGGTTCCGCGCATATCTCTACCACAGTATAATGTTTTACAGTAGTTTCAAGTGTGAGTAGTTAGGAATTTCCATAGGTTAAGTTTCGTACTTCGAATTAATGTCCTGATTGTAATTGTTTTTCGATGGTGCCACCCTGATAAAGGGTGAAAAATGAAAAAAATTTAGGTGTTTCTAATAAAGAAAATAACAACATTGTGGCCTTCAAATTTGTGAAGTTAGTTAGCGGTAATACCTTTTAATAACTACATAGTACTCCTTTTTTCTGAAAAAAATATATAAAAGGTAAATTTGAGGAGTCTGCTGCTCTGCTAAACTGTGATTTACGACGATAGCATTCGAAATGGACATTTTTTTAAATGGGATGAATAAGGAACTCATTGCTGTATTTGTAAATTGTGCCAAAAAGAATTTTTTCGTTGTAATCCAATGGTCGGTACTCCCCTGGCCAACTACAGAGGAAAGATAGAGACTTGTTTGCGGTATGTCCAAAATTTTTCTTTCTATTCCAATACTCGCCATCTCCTAATTCCAGTTTTTAAAAGATATTTCAAGAGTTCTTTTATGATCCAAACAATCCTAGAGGTAGAATTAGTCAACGTAATCGTTTTACCTGTTACTAAAACTTCACCTTGGTTTGAGAAGACAATTCCTTTTTGTTGCTATGGAAGATTCTGGAAGAAATGGAAAAAACCTAAATTTGTGTGGTTCGCGCGCTTTTACTGCCTTGTTGTTCCGGCTTTATTTACACAGAATCAATTATCCTTTTGAAGTTATATTAACACAAGAAATTTCAACTAGTTAGCATGAACCTTTTAAAAAATTTGGATCGATAAACAGATTTCAATTTGATAAACGTAGTTCATTCTTGTAATAAATATATTAATTAGTATGTGCTGCTTTAACAAACCGAAGTCGACGAACACGATCTGTTGAATCCCCTTTTCCAGTGCCTGGGTGATGAGGTAAGACAGATAATACCACGTATATCTGAAGTAGCTGCACAGGAAATCATCGTAAGTCTTAAGAGATGAATAAGTAATATGTTTAATATTAATTTTCATGTCGGCTAACAACAATAATTGATACACTAAATAAAAACAAAGAATATGTATAGGCAATATACATAAATTGCTTACTGATTATTCCTCTATATATGTATTCAACAAGCAAATATTTGCATTCTAGTCTGCTGGAAATGTACAAACCGAGCCACAATCGCATTTAATGAATTCCTGGTAGGTTGTCCGTTTACCTTTGCTGTAAGAGCAACGGTGACTGCAGTGGCTGCCGGTTGAAGATTTCAGTCCCCGATCGTAAACTGATTCCTTAGCCGCATCCGCCAATTTCATTCCTTCTCGTGAGAAACAGACACGTTCAATTCTCCTTCACTTAGAGTCGATCGGAGAAGGACAGATTGCGTTTCGAGTTCGCCAACTGATAATTACTTTTTGGTTTCTTTACATGAGAGCACGATATTTATGTACGATTGATGCTTCCTTTTTTCTTGTTGTTTCGGTCTCGCTTGCTTTTTCTGTGTAATTGGATGTCTGTTTCCGCTTCGCGAAATGCTATTAGTGGGAAGAATCGAAATTAAGAAAAGAAAAATAGTTACCGTTGATTGCAAAAAAGTTTAACGAGAAAGATCCAATAAATGAACAATTTTGAGCTGAAGCTTCCCCTCAATTTTTTCGCTTTATTTTCAATAAATCGGACGTGTACTATTCCGTCCGTAAATAATTGATTAGTAAAATATTATTGATTGTTTTATTTGCTACACAGCATTTACCTAATTAATTATACATCTATCTCTGCTACGCGGACACCTACCTCAGTATCATCGGGACCATGAAGATGGTAGAAACTTTTATATATGATGATATCGGGGAAAAGTATTTAGATATATTGAATAACCAAATTATTCCTCCACTTCAACACAATGGCCACTTACCTCAAAATTTTAGGTTTCAACAGGATGGAAAGCTTCCTCACTATGAGAGGCGAGTTTATCTTAGACCACCAACTACTTTATAGGAGTTAAATGCGAATTAATTTGCAGAAAAGTCTTAGAAAAAGTACCTCGGGAATTTCTTAATAAGCTTTATCCTTTATCCTCCTAAATAACAATATAGGCGAATCCAGAAAAACAAGGTTCATTAGAATTTGTTAAAATATCCAGATTATGTCTCATTGTAATGCGTCATCAATTCATCGTTATCGTTTTTAAGATATTTGCTTGGTTCCATACTTTTAAAATTAACTTACACAGATTGCAAAGCAGCTAACTTCGCTATTTGAATATTATAAAACCAAATATACGTGCCGATCCACTTCACCAGTTGACGGTATCTAAATTCTGGAATTTCTTTTAATTTCTCGAAGATTAAGTATGTTGATTATTAATTACTTCGAATGTACTAGAAACGATGAGAATTTTATATTTGGAAATAGTTGTCCCAAGTTCGCAATCATCAAAATCCCTTTTTTTTAAAGAAAAATATGCGTAGACGTTTTACGTAAAAGCTATAGCTCTCCCAGCGACGTAGTTTCAAAGGTAATAAGTAGACAATGTTAATTGAAACGATAACAGGTTATTCAATCGCAGAAAAGTAGAAATTAATATACATACAATAATCTATGCAATAAGCCTATTCTAACGATATAAGTAAATATCTAAGAGGAGTTAGACGGTTTGTACCCCCGTCAGTAAAATTAATGCGTCTTAGGCTTCCGTTATTTGCCTTAGTAATTCTAAATTCAGAAGTTAATTTCGCACGTGCTTGAATTGATACGCATTTCAACAGAACGTGACAGTAGAATTCCTTTAAGAGCGAGGTCATCTAATGTGAGTTAAATGTAATCTACATATTCGCACGATGCAAACATAAAGAAGTCTCAAACCGTTCTTAAGTGAAACGCTAATATTTGAAGACTAAAACATCATTTCGCTACGTACGTCGTAGGTCATAGGTTCAATTACGAACAATATAATAATTCACTGAACATTATTATTAAATTATCCATGAATAATCAGTTCCCTATGACTATGTTGTTCCTCAAAACAAATGGAAAAATATGAGTACATGACCCCGATTTAATTCATCCATCTCAACTCAGCACCGCTTTAACTAGAGAACTAAACGAAGAAGAGAATATCAAGTCGAGATTAACGCACGATTCCGGAAGAAAGACAGAAGGAAATGTATTCATTTTTGGTCTGTCAAAAAAGTCAAAACATTAGTTGCGAAATATTTTGAGGTCAAGCAGCTGTTTCAGTTACATATACATATATACAGCGTATCCGATTAGTGCCTGGATGAAAGGTAATTCCCTTTCTGGGTAATTTAAAGGAAAAGTTTTCAAATAAAAAATATTTAAAGGCGGGTGCTGCACAATATGAGATTATATTAAAGGATGCAGGGTGTTCAGTTTCCGCAACGTACGATACTAGTTTAGCTTTTTAAGTGAATGCCTCACTGCAATTCAAGTTAACTAACAGCTTTAATCTGTGATCTCCGATCTTATTTTTGACTTAAAGGACGTCTAAATAAACCCTTCTGTATTTATAAAAATGAAAATTTAACTTTGGGAATTGTTATATTTCGAAGAAGTAACCACAAATAAATTGTTATCTTAATGTTTTACTTTATAACTTGATATAAACATGCATATAAACAGAAATTATTCATTATCAGTGCAGGCTATCCCATTAATTGCTCAGGAATCGAATTATCTTCTGCCCACGCACTAAGTATATTTAGCACGTAAATTCCAGAAAGTATAAGATTTCCTTTATAGAAAGTATTTGGTTATGTAGTTAGTCCATGTGTACTTACCTTACACTTAGCGCAAATATGTATTTATCTTTTATATCAAATGTAATATTTACTTTAAGCGCCTACTAATATTGTATGTACACATGTTATAAATGTGTGCACCTCGTTTGATGTAGTTGTAAAGACCTTGAATATGCACTACAGCACAATTTCCATATCAAACAAAGAAAATACGTTTATGTTTGATCCTTGTAATAAGTTGCAATAATTTGCTTCAGAATAAAGTAATTCCGCCCATTTTACTGTACATAGACAACTTGGACAACTTTTTAACTGTTTTGCTAGTATTAAATGATTTTCTCTCAGCGACCATTTTTCCGGGACAACTTCTCACCCTCTATATTTTTTGAAATGGAAATTTTTTTTTTGTTGAAATATACAGGGTGCTGTACAAACTTAAGGAGCATATTTCCGAAGCTTTTTCAAACAAGAAATTTGTAATGAATAAAAAAGCAAAACAATACTTTTCCAATTTTGGTGCATTTTTGAATTTATAAACAAAAACACACAAAAACATTATAAGCACAAACACTGTTTGTTTCAAAAGTAAACTTATGAAAACATTTCTTTTAGAAATCCCTTTTTTTTCAAAATATGGAGAGCTAATATTTTATTCTTTTCAGCTAGAACATCCTTTACTCGACGGAAGTTAAAGACAATCCTAATAGTCCACAATAAGCTGGTCCGGTTTTTTTCCGATTTGTAATGCTTACAACAGAGAGCTATAATTTCCAGCTATAGCGTCAAACAAATTACACTGATATGTTAAAAGGAAAACGTCGAACATTCTTAATTTCTCTAAATAAACCGACATTTTTCATGCAAGGTTACATGGAAACCATTACAAATTGTGCAATAGCTCAACTATACTATTATCTCAAAATAAATTAGCCGAAATAGGTTCATTGAAGCTTCTTCGACTGGATTGAGAAATAGTATTGATTTTTGTTTCATTTATATCAGTAACTTCAAATTTAATTGACACAATAGTGTTGTAAATTGTAACATTTTTAATCGTCCTTCAAGGTTTTTCAAGTATTTAGAAGCACTATTTAAAATTTCATAATGCCATAATTAGTACATCCGATAGTTGCGTAAACTATATCAACGTGATCGTCGCACTTGTACCTTCAAACTTGTCATAACAATTTTCAATCGCGTGCAAGCCAAAGTCAATTGCTGTTATTTTAGTTAATTATACCTAATGATCGTTTCGTGACGTTTTCACCTTCAAATTCGAAATGTTCATGGACAGTGTACCCATTATTGTTTTTTTTCTTATTTATTTAATAAGAGTTACATAATTGTTATTGCGATCTAAACAATTTGCGGTCATATGTATTGCATAACAGTTAATTTAACTTCAGAGCACTCCTTATGAAGTCGGAAATGGATATTAACTCTAACTATGTTGTTTCAAACGAAACGTTTTATGGGCCGCTGAAATAAGTCTCTTAATGGTGGTCACTAAACCTGGTGGAGCGAATTAAACAAAGTCAAATTCTGACAATTATTTTGGAAATGAATTTGTGCATTGACGTAGTTACGAATACCCATATTTTGGTATACCATTCAATAAGCAAGCCATTGCTCTCTATGGGCTATTGCCATGTATTGCTGGGTATTGCAGTGACGTAATAGCCATTGATACTTATCGTCAATTGGGTAGTTTTGGTCGTGCGTACATGATTACTTTTAAGGTGCTGTTGTTTTTTTTAGCATGTTTTTTATATCAGATTTACCAAAGTAAAACTTGAACATTAACAACTTATTAGAATCGATGCTATCTATAGTAACATAATTGAGTCATCACATCATCAACATTGTGAAATTCGTTATTAGTAAATAATTAATCTTTGGTCTAGATAACAACGTTTCTGTAGACGAAATTCGGGTACATGTATTAGGATTCACTTAAGAAGATCGTAGACAATTCTTTGACAACTTCAAGTGTATTTTTAATATTAATTGTGATGTTATCTGTCTATAGTTAGACGTAGCATTTACTTCAGATATATTACAGTGATAAGCTATCTACAATATAAATGTAGACTGAAGTGTGTGCATTGTTCAAAAATCGAAACAATGCATGCATGACGTAATTAATATGTATATGTTCCTCGTACCTGATTTACCAGGTTAAATAAGTTGGAGTAATTTAATACAATCTAATCTATCATAGGTTGAGTCGTTAAAACGTTTTGGTTATCACACAAATCCAATTATTCCCAAAATAATCATCAGTAGAATTTTTTTATGTGTAACGCAGTGCAAATCTTAACTTAAAGTATTTTTTTTAACCACAACGAACATCAGCAATAATGCTGAACATTACAATCGATTTCTAGGTAATAGCGGCGGGATTTACTTCGCACTCTTTCCATTATTTTTTTTATAGATGCCGCAAACAAAGCAAGACCCCGTTAACATCATGACATTTCAGTCGATAAATATTACTTTAATCGCTTCGTTTCATTTAGGCGTGTTGTTGTTAAAGTGAATACATGACTTGCGGCGCCTTTCCCTGCCATTTCTGACCCTGTTTTCAACGTTGTAGTGCATACTTGATTCCAACGCTACAATAAATGATGTTACAACATACAGTATCAAGGAAAGAAAATAGGTTACGGCGACAAGATAGATGCTATAAAGTTCTTGAATATTTATCAGAGCAGTACAGGAAATGAATATTGTATTAACAGTCTCCTCGGATAGAAAATGCAGTTCACCAACTATTTGTTTGTTAAGGAAATATAATTGCAATACTGTTGCAGTAGGAAAGTTCAAATTGAATTATTCAAGGTTCTCCTTTATTGGTTTCAATATTTTCTACTATCTAGCGGTGTTATGTAACAAAAAAAAGTAGTTTTCCTAGTAACTTCAATGACGTAAATATTTTGAATTGTTAAACATAATACAAGCTCTATTAAAACATACGGTGAAAAAATTTTGGGAAAAAATGATAACGAACGACAGATAACGAACTATTATCTTCAATTGCTTTTAATTTGTATGTAACAATCTACTTCTAAAATTTGTTGAAATACTTTAGCCCGCAATCGGTACTTATGGGTTTCCCAACGCTTTATCTGAAAATTTCACTTTTAACTTGAACTTATCGTCCTCTGAATTGGAAATTGTAAAATATTTTTCATCATCTATTACATCACTCTATCTCTAACGTGAAACGTTAATATTCTGATCCTTCCCTTTTAGATATTAAACAGCATTCTGCGGAAATGTGTTTTTTAACTTTAAGGCCGATTTTTGTGATCACTCACTTTTTGGCAAATTAAGACACTGTTTCCTTACCCCGCACTTTTTTATCGTCCGCCACATGGTCAAAGTATATCAGTCATGATGGATTGCACCCTTTTCAGATCTGGTATATTTGTTAAAAAGAAATTGTCCCCTGTCCAACAGTAACCAACAGTAAGTAATAATTAATCTTTACTGTTTTGAAAGGAAGCCGGGATTACCAAATATTTTGGTTGTTTACATTGAAGACAAATGATTAGCGTTAAACTGAACCCAATAACACGGGTTCGATTTGTAGCCAGAGCAAGTGCCTTTAACATTCAAAACATTCTTCGTTTATGTAAATAGATATTTAAAATCACAAATTTTGTAGGCGCCCCAGATTAGAATAATCCTCAATTTAAATTATTTTAACAAAACTTTTTGCTACTAATAAATCAACACAAAAATTTAAAGAATTAAATTAGAGAATTTTAGAAAACTTACACGTTTTACACCACTTTTACTACTAGTGCACTTAGAAAAGTTGAAGATTTAGGAAGTTGGATCTGCAATCAATGAACTAATTTAAGTGTGTTGCCAAAGTATTGCACGCTAGGTTTCAGATAAAGTAAACTCAATTCTTAACTTGGGCTTTTAAAGATTGTGTACACTACTTTCAGACGTTATACCTATACCATAAAACATTTAAACTACCAAGAGCGGGCTTAATTGTACAGTCACGCTTATACTCTGCAAAACCCAATATATATATAAATTTTAACTGTTGTACAATCTACATCTGAAATTTTTGATGCATAGTGTATTTGTACAAACAGTTAAAAATAAAGTAATTTCTTATTTTAGGATGTATTGAGACGATCAGATTAATAGCTACAATGCTTAAATTGAAACATAAAACAATAAAGTTCTTGCAGCGTACAGAATGAATATTATTTCTTGCATGTGACGTTCGCTACATTTAACGATACCTTTTTTATTAAACTTGTTCGTACGTGCAAGTTACTTGTTTATTAGATTTGTTAAAATAAAGAATACTTTTATTGATATTTATCAAGTAGTTTATTAAAAATGGTCAAACGAATACCTTTCTTAGGAAAAGAACGCCCTTTTGTGAGCACAATAAATGAATTTTTCCAATGGAGGTATGAAGTATTTGCACACATATATCACTTGTTCTGATAAATAATCATTCCTATCCCTTATACGGTGTACGCAACTGAAGACAGCGACCTGTGGCCATTTCCAAAAGTCTACACGGAAAAAAATACTTTGGTATTTTTTACTATAAAATTATATCTAAGATATTGTAGGAGTCGATGCTACAATTACACCAAATAGTGCCATGCCATTCTCCAAGTTTTTTACATGTTATTGTAGTATACATTTTATAGCAAATTCTACTGTATAGTACGGAGATTATACCTTCACTTTTGTGTGCTTTCAAATATAGCACTTTTCAGTATAATAAAGTGTATAAACTTCTGTAGATTAAGGCATTATCTTGTATAGCATTATATCAACGGGTATTATTAAAACGAAGCACAATAGTCACATTCTTCCATTGAATTTTGATACATACATATGTTGCA
>CACRWH010006447.1:0-17958 GCA_902655005.2 Marronus borbonicus | reverse complement strand
TTGACAAAGGACTTCAAAACCAATAACCGATCTATGGCATGCTTAATACTGAATGGATAAGGTTATAAAAAAAAAAGAAAAAAAAAAGAAAGTAGAATGGCAAAAGTTTTGATTTGAGAAAGGAAAAAAAAAATTGAATCTATAGGTACAGGTAAATTTCAAAAAAAAGATGTATACTCTTTTTTTTCCCGCCTCCCCTGGGGACGGTACGAAAGTTATAGAGGCACTTATCTCAAGCTCATTACTAATAGAATGACCCTCGGCAACCTGGTCTTTCCAGCGGGGGGACGTCAGACATGCTCCGTATTCGGTACTCGGTTGTTAGGCCGGAATACGCCCTCAAACGATCAAAATTCGGGTCCCGCGTCCTCCAACAGTTCAGTAGGACGGGTCTGGGATAAAATGCGCCCTTCAAAAGTCCACTAGGACGAGTCTTGGTTAAAATGCGCCCTCCAAAAGAACTCTAAGAACGGAGAAATTAACCGTAGGACGAAGATTTACACGAAAAAGCAAAAGCTCGAGTAAGTACATACCTAATACAGGATTAGAGTTCCTCCGTACGCAAGAGTTGGGCCAACTGGCGAAGTTCGCACGCTAAGCCGTACAAAATTACGTCAATCAACACTGTGTTCGAAACTCAAAGAAAAAAAACTCAAACTGAGCAAACTGTTCACTTCCTCTGGCTTTTAAAGCTGCAATATAAGCGAAAGGCCTTCCACGAGGCAAAATCAAATTTTCTACGCCAGAGAGAACTTCGGGACACACCCAACTCGTAAGATGACTTAACGGAAAGAGAGCTTCAAAGTTGTTAATTCTCACGTTCTAGAATAAAATAGTTTTTGTGATGAAACATACCAATCGGAGAAACTATCATAAATTACTTAAAATGCGCCAGGTTACGTCCTCTATTGCGTAGAAGGGAAAATAGACCACGAAAAATTATTTCCTTAAGAAATTTAGCAAAGTAAAGATAAATGGAGACAAAGACACTTATGTAAAATCTTCCCGAGAATTATCGAAGCAGTAAATGAAGTAAAAATGCTGCAAAATACGATCAAATAGAATTTTAATAACGATAATTCGCACGGTGTGAAATGGGTTGCCTAGCTATAAAATAAGTTGGAAATGCATCAGAAGGAAAAGTTGGCAAGATAACTAAAATACAGCGAAAATCGCGAATTTTCCAAAAACACATACGGAGGCTTACAGTACTCTTTGATGATTTAAAATAAAAGAACTTGCGATTATTCTGAATTTTATATTTCATTGTAGCATCTCAGTACTTAAGGTACAGCGTTTAATTACAGGGAGTAATCGTTGCGATACAACGTTCGTTTAGTCGCTTTGACATGGTCTATTTTGCAGGCGATTAGTGGAAGCGTTTTTTCAGTTACTTTTTCTAAAAACCGTTGTCTTCTGATAATTATATGATTAGCTGCACTTACTTTAATGATGAAAGAAGGAAAAGAATCTTTATGAATACTATTGTGTAATTCTAGAGAAAGAGAGAATGTTTTTATATATATGGTAGAAGAAGCATGGTTCACAATTCTGATAGAAGGGCATTCAGTGGACGATGATACTAAATTTAAAGAATACATTAGACATTGGAAACACGCAACTGACAATATAATCAATGGTTTTTGGGGAAAATCATAAAACATGTCAAAAAGTGTTCCTTACGTTTGTAAAATATTCTATGTCGGCATTTGAAATGCTTGCTATAACATTGAGCTAACTATACACATTTTCTAAGTTTTTCTTTCTGAATTTCTTGTTATCGGAAAGTTCTTTCGATTGATGGCTTTTAATTACAGAATATCTCATAATCACATCAGTAAGATACTACGAGAAGTTATCGATTCACTTACCTAATTCATCCCAAAGGTATCTAAAGCAAGAAGCTACGGAATAAAAAATTGGATTTTTCAAATGGCTATGGTTACAAGTTCACGTGGGTTGATATTGGTGCTTGTACAAAAGGTAACGGTCGAATATCTTAAAGGTTCTCCATGTTTTAGACAAAACACATGCATACTTCACAGACACAATAGACGCGACTTATCGTAACGTTTAGTTGCTGCGATTAAACGCTACAGATAGACCATATATTTATTGGGGTCAGTGTTATTTCCAAAGTATTAACATAAAACAATCTATATTATAATTATTCCTTGGATATTTTTTCTGAACGTAATACTAAGTACTTACCGGTTCCTGTTAATCTTTCTTGATGTTTTTATGTTCGCGTCCTATGATTTCTTAAAACTTACATGTTAGTAGAAATTGAAATACATTAAAAGAATTTATTAGCATGGATAACATACCTCATGAGTTAACAAGATACGTTTATAGACTTATCAAAAGCTTAGTACGGATAAACGAAAGCATAACATTTACTTTGAACGGAATATTTCGACGTAGATTTCAAACTTATCTCATTTCATCCTCTACATAAATGAATTGCAAGACGAACGAATTATCCACGATATGGCAGTAATAGAGTTCTATAAGTTTCTCCATCCGAATAGAGTATCAAGTAATTACTAATGTGATAATTAATTAAGGCGTTCACGTCCGTGAAGTACTTCTCGTTAATCCTTTCGGTGCCGAGCGCTATCGTGTCATCTTCCTTTTGTCTGATGTTCAGATGAAAGATTCTGTTGTCCTGTATAATCGACAGCGTGCCGAGACTATTCGCCAGGGCGGAAGGCCGTATTATGAACGTGCCGCTTTGTTTATTCTCCAGCAGCACTTCCACCTCCTTCCTATCAACGTCCTGATAGAATTGCTCTCTTGGCTTTCTGGGACAGATAAATTCATGCACTGAAACAGAAAGAGGAGAACGTGAGTGAGTGAGTGTTGCCTGACTCGCGACATGCGAAAATCGCGCCGAGAAACGGCCCTTTAATTTACCCAGTTGAAGGAAGGAAAGTAACGTCTTGTTCTCTTCGATGTCGCCTTAAATGAATGTATTCGATTTGCATACCATTCGAAGGAAGGCGAATAGGAAAGAACGTCGCGATGTTGACGTTCAGTCATCATCGCGCGCCCGTTTAATTAAGGCGATGCATTAATGCGATAAGGAGGGCGTCGGTGTTTATGTGGAATAGGAAACGTTGAATTGTATTCCTTTTAACGGTCGTTTTCGAGCTGCATTCGAAAGGCTTCGTAATCCCGCCATTCGATGCTATATGCAAGTGGTATAAGCATTTGATCCCCCTCTTTAAAAAACACCTGGAAAAGCTTCGCGTTCTGATACATTTCTCGAAGTGTCGCGGAAGGTCTATCTTTCGATTTCGCAAATGATTTTGTATCAAATTTATGTTTGATTGAAGTTATCCGAGGTTTTCCAGTCAGTGTTTATGATACACGGAAACTGCCGCTGTTCGAAATCGGTTGTTTGTACGAAGCGCTGCGAAGAAGTAAACCAAACTACTACAAACTTTAGATCCTTAGAAAAGTTTAAGAAAAATATAATAATAATAATATATATAATAAGACTTTTTTTTACTCTAACAATCAGCGGATTACTAATAAATAATGAATAGTATGGTGCGTTTTTCGTTACTGTTGCTGTTAATACTTCGTATTCACAAAATGTGACTGCAGATGATATTTCAGTACGACATCCTTAAAGTAACCCCACCACCAAACTCGATTGGATCGCCGTCGGTGAGGGTGTAAAAAAAATGAGAACTGACCGAAATTTGAGTTTTTCGTTTCCATTGCCGCTAATGTTTCATGTTGACCAGATATAACTACAGAGGATATTTCAATGCGCCATCCGTAGAATAACCCTACCAGCAAACTCGATTGGATCGTCGTCGACGAGGGTGGAAAAAATAGAAACTGACCGAAAGTGGAGTTTCCGCTTTCTATTGACGTTGATGTTTCGTGTTCACAAAATATGGTTACAGAGGATATTTCAGCATGCCATGCTTAAAATGACCCTACCAACAAACTCGATTGGATTACCATCGGCGAGGGCGAAAAAAAAAAGAACTGACCGGAATTGGGGTTTTTCGTTTCTAGTGCTGTTAGTGTTAAATACTCACCAGATATGACTACAGAGGATATTTTAGTACGCCATCCTTAAAACAACCCTACCAGCACACTCGATTGGATGGCCGTCGGCGAGGGTGAAAAAGAAATAGAAACTGACCGGAAGTCGAGCTTTTCGTTTTTGTTGCCGTTAATACTTCGTGTTCACAAAATATCACTACAGAGGGTATTTCAGCAAACTCGATTCGATTGTCGTCGGAGAGGATGAAAAATAATCAGAACTTACCGGAAAGTTTCTACCCTTGTTAACATTTAAAATTTTGAAATGGATAACAAAGTATATTTCTAATTGAGAAACTTGTTGATTATTTGAATCGAATTTATTCACTGTTTAGTTATGAGCCGCTGTGAGAAATGGAGGCTACTGCAGCAGTTATCATTGGTGCTTTTTTGTAGCAATTTAAAAGGGATTGTAAATTTAAAGCAATTGTAGGGAGAATACAGAAATGCAAAATGTATGGCGTCAAAAGGAAATGATGAAAAAATAAGCGAGTTGTTTTTTAAAAATAATACAAGTAACGAAGGGTTTTCGTTTCGTTTAATTCACAATTTTTTCGCGGCATTTCGTGCTTCACACAGCGATCTATCCGACATGAAAGTTTCTGTCATAAACCGTGGATAACTTCACTCCAACTAAACTTATACCGAAATGTGTTAAGAGATATCGCCGTTTTATATTTGGATTACTAATATCTGCGCGATTAGTGATATAAGCATTGAGTTTGCATGCCACAACAAAAGGGTAAATGGTCCATGTTATCGCATACTCAACAGCAACGCTGCAACTTGTTTTTGTTTTCGTATACAAGATACCAGAGTTTTGTCTTTTTAAAAACTAAAAGTAGATGAAGTTATGGCTCTTTTGCGATTCATTACAAATTCTGGTGATATCTGCCCTTTATTTTAGTGTGATATACCGATAGGTGTCAATTATCTTCTCAAAAAGTACCAACTTATAGCTGAACAAATTATTAAAGATACAATTTCGACGATTGTTCGAGATTGGGGACACTAGGCGATCAACGGCATGAAATGGCTTGTTACTGACTGAATGGGGACTAATAGGCTGTTTTGCAGTATAAATCTCAAAATTGGTATCTTAATAATATTTTAGAGGGGCCGTTAAAGGCAAAGATCTTTATCTTATCTGGATTCGCATTTTCCTCTAAATGTTATACTAACATCTCAACAACAGTACAGTTTTCTCCAGGTGAATACATTTTCTTGCACTGTCCAACAAATTTTGTTCACTTTTTTCGACCTCACAGCTTGAGTCACTGCTCTTACAGTAGGTTGTTAAAAAACAAATATTTTCTGATCGTATACTACGTACGTTTGGTAGTAGAGATACTTTTTGCCACACAGTCCCATCTTTGCTTTTGTAGGATTGCCCTCGTAAACGGTTACTCAATTAAGATACAACCTTCGCTTGTTATAACTGACATCTACACCATTTTCTAATTGTATAAGCAAGCAAATCAGCATTATGAGATGTGAGATATGAGATTTTTTGAGAAGCCAAGAAAGTTTGAGTTCTTTTAGAAACAACAATGTAATTTAAGATTTCATTTCTCACACTGTTTTAAATTTAAAATATTGTTTGTACATACATAGATTTCCCTTGACAAATCGTTATTTCATCTTAGATTTTTGTCATATTCTGCCTATATTCCCTTCTTTATATTGTAATGCTTCAAGTGGGAAAAAATAAGGAAAATCTTGAATTTTAAGCTTTTGTAAATTATTTGGTTGAAAATTTATGGTCGTGAAATTCTGGATTGTCTCTAAAACACTCTTTCGGCAATTTAGAATTGATAAATTTCGCTTCATAAACGCTAGTTTATGTATTTCTGTGTGAACCTCAGCTACTCCTGAATAATTGCTTTAACTCACTTTTGAATTCTAATTTGAATTCTTCAAATAACCACCTTTCTGCTGGAGATTTAACTAGACACAAGATGCCTGGACGACAGTTAGACTCAAAGTCAAATATAAAACTGGCGTCATTTAAAGCCATTGTTTAATAGCGTTAGCGATTGTTTTAATTTGATGAGCACCTTTGATGATTTTTACAGCATGATGCAGGGATACGATTGAAGTTGAGGTTCTATGCTGTATGATGACATTTTAGACCATATACAGCACCACAAAGTGAAACTTTACTGAGAATTTTGAAGAATACTGACCGAACGATTATTAATTGAAGAGATTACATTTAAATGTCTAAATTTATACAGAGTCTCGTTGCAGAAAGATTTTCCATTAATTTACAAATTTTGGGAAAGCGAAAATGAAATAGAAAAGAAGTGATAGTACGTTTTCACCACTTCCGTCGTTGGCTGGACTTATGATATCCCTCTACCACCTACGTCCCAAGGATAATATGCTATAAAAGGAATTTTCGTTTAGAAATCGAGCTTTCTACCACAAGAGGGACCTTTATTTTCGATTAGTGAACAAATTGAAGTCTCTAGATGAGATGTGAGGGTAGCACCAATGGCAGATAACCTCTTGGACGTTTGTTTGTAACATTAAAATATATACGATTTGCGTATATCAAATTTATTACATATAGAAATGCTTAGTTCAGCTGTACTTAATCTTGTTACAACGAACTTCAAATAGAAAAATGAATTTTACATCACACAATAATTTTAAATCACTAAATGTCATCGTATTTTACAATTGCTTAAATGATTTACTTGTTTCTGTCATGGCACACTGATAAAATAAAAACTGGTTGTACATAGTTTAGTTTTAAAAGTTGCTATAATAATACGTTAGTATCTTTTTGTTTAGAAGGTTGCCAAAAATTCGAAACTTTTCAACAAAAATGTGTCACTAATTTAAAGCAATGTTACGAGCATTACATTAGGAATTTGGAATCGTCTAAACGCGTGTGTATTAAGTCTTTTTATGCTTAATATAGGTATTAAAAAAGTCGCATCTGTCTATTGCACACATTTGGAGAGATAACGATTTCTGTAAGTGTCGACCTTTTCAAAAAAAAATCTTAACTTTGAAACTCTTAGTTTTAGGACAACAGTGCCTTATTACGTTTTGCCTCAGAGTTTAAGGAGGATTACGGAAATGCAAGATATAGCAAGTTCCATTCAAAAAAATTTACAACTTTGGCTAACTACGAGATCAAGCGAGAATCTGTAGATTTTAAGGTAATTTTAAATCATGCCTACAATCAGACCTTATAACTAGAAAACCCGCTTAAAAAATGTCTATTCACAATGGATACGACTCACTTTCTATAGCGTAAACATCTGAAGCATACTTTTATTCTCTGAATACTCTTGCTAGCCTTTCCGCAGTACCAAGTACTCAGTAATTTTTTCTCACTTCATAATATATTTTCGCTTGTTGGCCGTCATTTTTTCAATTTTAGGAAACGATAATCGTTCTTTCTAGATTATAGGGTTTTTGTAACAATGAATACGACTTAAAATTAATTCTTTACCAGTGACAGTGGGATTTGTGCTCGTGGTGCGCTCTTGACATTTTTAACATACATGTGTTAATCTTCCCTGCCTCATTGTTTTGAAAGAGCAGACAGACAGACGGCTTCATTCTTCTCGCCTTATTATTATTGGGGTATTATTCGCGCGCAATTGCGACCACTCTGAATAATTAAACGTCCGATTAAAAATTACATTTTGCGCACGTTCACAGTGGACGTTAACTGGATTGGGCGGCCGGCAATTCTGTTTGATGTTCCGCACCGTTGATGAATAATAAATTTGGGGTTCGCTCGCATTTTCGGAATTATCTGACGGTTGTTGCTGATGTCGCTAGAAGTCGATAACAATAGAATCGGCGGAATTAGGGGAAGTTATCTCTCGGTGGAGTGCGGATTGAGGGTCCGTATATATATATCGGGAGAAAACGTTTTGAGGTTTCGATTACCGGTGAAGCTGTATGGTGATAGATAACTATGATAACTGTCGCATTCACGACGGGTTTAATGCAAGGATAGTAAACGTCAAAGGATTGCTCGCCATGTAATCAGTCACGTGACCGCGGGACGTCAGCTACGTTCCACGTTGCTACATTGTGTTTTTATAGCTTTATTTCCTTTTCTGTGTTTAAATACGTTTCAACACTTGAAATTTAGCATTTGAATTATTGTTTGTTGCATTTATAAATGGTGGTTTTAGGTGACGTTACATACAACGGCGATGAGTAAGCGATATCAGTACCACTGAGCATGTGTCTGCTTTAAAGTCACCTTATTCGGTATTTGGGATTTCATTAATTGTGTGATTTTACAACTACAATGGCCTAAGCGACAACCTCCCGTTAGAATAAAATAAGAAGCTTGAGTGAATAGTATTCAGACTGCTTTTTACTGCTGGAAGAGAAGGGTAATGTTTATTGCAATGTGTGTCAATAAATAGTACACAGCGTCATTACAGCATGTTCAAATGCAGAAGGCGTCAATTAAATCTAGGAGCTTCTAGATAACTTCAGTACCCTTTTTCCTTAGCATTTATCTATGTCGACATACCTTTAGCAAAGATAGAAAATCCAGTACTAAATGTTTGGTGGGATAAGAGACCAAAGTGGAATGTAGAAGAGACGAGCAAATATGGAAATTAAAACTATGCATGGCAAATCGACAATAACTCAAAAAATTAGAGAACAAAGGACTAGACGCCGTAAAACAGAGTGGTAAAGAAAGAAATCGACTATTTGTTGCCAACAAATAGTCAGAATTGACAAGGTTGACTTTGTTTTGCTTTAGCTAATGACAACTGAACACTTCAATCATGACGTTGTTTATATGCAATCATGACAAAGTACAATAATAAAGAAATATTAAATTTATTTTTGTACGCTGGTTGCAATTAAAAATGCACCACTCCTAAATTATTGGAGTCTTTTAAAATTTTATAAATGTATTTTTGAAAATCAACTTGAACGATTGTTTTTTCATACTGCATTGGTCTGGTTTGTTTTCCAGCATTTACAAGAACTAGATGTTCCGCACATGTTTTTATAGGAACACCTCAAAATTGTATAGTTCCAATCTAAATGAACAAACATGAGTAAAATTCGTGCAATTAACCCCCTACGAACGTGGGCGGAATATTGGGCTGCATGAAGGCAGTGCTGGTTTCCGGGAAATTGCGCATAGTCTTAATCGTGATCATTCAAGTGTATTACGGTGCTGAAACCAACGGATTGCTAGTCAAGAACGTAGAACAGGTTCAGGCGCACTCATATAGACCACTTCCCCAGCAGATTTTCTTTTGAAGCGCTTGGATGTGCAACATCGGTTTCATTCGGTAACATTTTTAGTGCAACAGTGACTATCGGTCACACATCACTCGGTGCTCGGAACTGCAACGGTGGTAATGAATGGAACTTAATGGAACTTAATGGAATTTAATTGGTGTTTAGGTGAATTTCGATTTTCGTTATGGCACCCTGACGGTAGAATTACATACATACATATTACATACACATTACACATTACATACATACAATTACATACAGGATATCATCGGACGTCGACATCTGCGAAATCTACTTCTCACTATCAACCGAGACGAGTCATGGCACCAAGATAATACAGTTTGGCAGGAAGTACCACAAGAAACAATATCTCGGTACTAATTCAATGCCTAATCGGGCTACTGAATGTATTCAAAAAAGAGGTGGTGTTCCATTCATTACTAAATGTTATAAAATTTTTAATTATTTACTTTCCATTTGTTGAATTGTCTTTCTTTTATACGTTTATAAGTGGTCTAAGCATTTTTGATAATAATAAACATTATTTTGCAAAAATTTTTTGGTGTTGGATTTTAAATGCGGCCAGCGTATTTGGGAGCATCCATGAAACGAACGACACAATGAAAAAAATTATTGTCTTACGATGAAGGTGCAGCAGTTTCACGTAGTGGTAAAAAATAGTTTTTTAAGTACCATCGCGGTTGCGGTATATAGAGAAAAATTTCAGGAGCTTCCGTTATGGCCTGTCGTCATTAGATAGAGAACATGGCTAGGAGCTGCTTCATTTTATGCAAACAATGTGGAGAAAGTTAAAATTGATATTTTCTTCTTTAAACAATGATACAAAAGGCATTATTCAATGCAAACAAGTTTCTTAAGATTCTAATCTAGTAAACCAATTAATATATACAGGAAGTAATTATAGTGACTTACCACACAAAATTATATATTTTGAAAACCGAAATTTGAAATTAGAAGAATCCATAAACTCTCACTATAATATTTTGAATAAACTACAGACAGTATCCGACGAATTCTACGGTTAGATCGGCGACAAAAATTCACTCTGGTTTGAAGAAAAGAAACTTCGACATTTATATATTGTAACAATTTTACGTAAAGGACTTCGATTTAGACTTGCAAACACAATATTACGATTACTTGTCATACCTTAATTTTCCATCTATCATAAGTTGTAATATACAGAGATCATCTCCAACGTTTAAAGATGTATTTACATCGAAGAGAACCAGATTTATGGACGAAAATTTTGAAAGTTATAATAACAAAATAGTGACATTTTATTATTGAAATATCTTTTTTATTTGCAAAATCATCAGGTTTATCATGATTTGCTATTCAATTACAACAACGAGACAGTATATTACGCGTGCAAGTCCTAACACGTTTGCAATTGTCTTTGTCAAGATATACCGTTTATACAATACGGTTGGTATAAAAGTGGTTACCTTCAAGAACGTCCGGGACTCTTTACAACGCCAGTGGATTTCTACTTATTTACCTCATTGTCAATTAGATTGAGGTAAGTAATTATTTTTTAATTCTAGGTTTTGCAAATTATAACAAATTACTTTTTGCTTTTGTTATGTCTGTTGGCAATACAAAAACAATGATGGTGTTTTTTCTGTTTGATACTAATTATAACTGACTATGAAACAAAATCAGATACTTATCTATAGTATATCTATAGTGCATCAGATATGATACACTATAGATGTAGTGATAGGTATACAAATGTAATTTCATTTCAATTCTTCTCCATTAACTCCACAAATGTTTTTATTGTTAACCAACTGTTGGCTTTACAATGTTTTTTTTCTGCATTTTTTGCTGTATCAGCATCATATTTAGTAAAAGTTTTCGTGCTCGCTGGCCCTTTCTTATGCGTATCCCCGTATAAATAAAATCTAGAAATACCGTTTATTTCCTGTTACTACAGATATAAAAAAGTTGTTCAAATCGTTTTTATTTCTAATAAGCTATCTAATATGTTTGTATACATTTTGTAAAGAAAAGAGTTCAGATTTCGCAGATATTACCGGTTTCCACCTTCCTGGGCTACTTCATGCCAACGGCACGCAACGATCCAGAGCAGGAGAGAAGGTTTCGGGCCTCCCTGGGGGGGATAGACGATATGGAGGTGGGACCTCCTATTGTCGTCTCACCCAGAGAGGTCCTGCAAGTAATCAGGCGGACCCCGGACAGAAAGGCCCCCGGCGAAGACGGTATAATAGGAGGAGCCTTGAAAAATCTACCGCTCAAGTAGCTGGTCCTAGCCGTGAAACCGAAGAAGGATCCTCATTCTCCAGACAGCTATCGGCCGATATCGTTACTCGGGACCATCAGCAAGATCCTTCAACCTCTGCTCTTGGCCAGAATGAACGAGCAGCTTGTAGAAAACTAACTCACGGACAGTGACCAGTTTGGATTCAGGTCAGGCCACTCCACAATTATGGATCAGGTCACCACTGCCAGGTGACAGGAACCAGATGACCGTCATGGTATCCCTGGACATGGAGAAGGCATTCGACAAGATCTGACACGAAGGATTGCTTCTGAAGATTAAGGAGGCCAGCTTTCCGCCGAGGTTCTTTAAGACCATCAGATCATACCTCAAGGACCGAAGATTCCACGCTATGGTTAATGGGACGGAATCTTCAGAGAGGAGTCCCTATCTATGCTATCTGGAGTCCCACTGGGATCGGCGCTAGGCCCAGTCTTGTTCACGATCTACGTCATGGACATTCCGAAACCGGAAGATCAACGAGTGCTGAACGCCATTTATGCAGATGACACAGCAATCCTGGCTACATCGCGTAACGCCGAGTAGGCGGTCAAACTTGCGCAGGGACACCAAAATCTCTAACTACTTTGGTGACCAGGGACCCACGATCAACCCCAGGAAAACGCAAGCGATTACGTTTGCCTGGAAAGAGCACGGTCTGCTTCCCGAGATCAAAGTCAGAGCGACGGAGATCGAGTGGAACAGTAAGATCGAGTATCTCGGAATGATCCTTGACGAAAGGCTGAATTTCGCGGAGCATCTCAGCAGAGCTCGAAACAGGGCACTATGTGCAGCCAGTTGTATCTCATCAAATTCCCACCTCAACCCTGAAACGGACGTCATGCTGTCAAGTCACACATATGCTCGTTTCTCACCTACGCCAGTCCCGTCTGGGTGATGGCGGCATCCACCTACGAGTGCAGAGAATCGCTGCTTGCGATTAGTCGCAAGGCACCTTGCTGGCAACACTGACACACCTGAGCGAGACTGAGCAGCTGCAGGAATTCCTGACACGGCTCAACAAAAGCTTCTTCCAGAAGACGCTAACTAGCGAGAATCCCGCAATGAAGAACGCCATCATCCGAAGAACCCCTTCAGGAGCGAGGCACAAGACCACCTACGATCACCTTAGTAGGCTGGCATAAGTATCACCATAGCATATACTAGTACCATACTAACGTATATTTTTCTGTTTTAGGGACCGAGGAGGGAGTCCAGGAAGAAGACTCCGAGGCCCAAACACCCGGGACTGAAAACCCCAGGAAGATCATTAACCTAATGGAACTGGAAGAAGAAGGACAAGGCTCCAGACAACCAAGGACACACCACGGTCATTCTTCGTACAGCAGCGACGCAACATGCAGCAGCCCAGAAGAAGCTCCATACAATTGAGAGCGAAACGTCGGCATTCTCATGAAATTACGACGCGGCTTCAGCCCGGAAACCCAAGTTCTTTAAAAGAAAACAACGACTGCGGAAGTCTACAACAACTTCCAGTTTTCTTACTTGTATTTAACTCGACAACAGCTTGTCTTATTCTGTTTTTTAATTCATGGAAGGCAGCAATAGATTCACAAAAACTTTATTTTTTATAGCGTCTCATGGAAGAAAATTTTATAGCGATAGATCGGGAGATCTTGCAGACCACATTGTGGGAGCTTTGTTGCCAGTCCAAGAATTTGGAAATTCTTGACTGAACACCATTCCGCCTCTAACTGCTAGCGGTACATCATCCAAATAATTTTGAAATTCATTTTGTAAGAAATTTAAATTAATCTTTAATGTATTAAGATGCTTCCACATACTCCAGTACTAAAATAACACTAGTATAATTCGGCACCATACATTGATCGAGAAACGGACTTGGAAATTCGTATTAAATGTTTGATGCCGATTTGTGCTCTTCTTTGTGAATAATGTGTATTTGTGTCAATTTGATATACCAATATTACAAAAGTTGGATTCATCTGACTACAAAATTTTATTAAAGAAATTTGAATTTCCTATGTTTTGCAGTATTAAATAATTGCCGAAATATATATAGTCTTTTCACAGCATCGCCAGGAAGAAGATTATGAATTTCCTGTATTTTACAGGCTTTGTAGTTCTGTTTTTTTCAAAACCATATGTGTGGCATTTAAATCCATTGTAGCTTCTCTGTTTTTCTAGGGTAAATACTGAAATATGCCAACACACCAAGTTCCAAAGGCTTGGATGAAAGCGATCGAGATATTGTCGATACAAGTGCAGGGCTTGTTTTGAATTATTATTTTATGAATAATAACATTTTATCATATGTACCTTTTCATTAATCGAATAAACTGCCATTATTCACACCAGTCTGGATGAATTCGCAAAGGCATTGTTATAAATCCACTGTTTCATTTAAGCTTGTGAATGTTTTTTTTATAAGCGTTGAATATATGACAAAAAATACAAACAAAAAGAATAAAAGAAGTTCAGCTGGTTCAGCTTATATGCTTCTCAATTTGTATATCGCTCACCAAATTTAATTAATCACACCGCGAAAAACTCCCAGATTTGTAAGAGGATACTTTGTACGAGCAGTGAGGGTGAAAATTTAAATAAATCAAAGCGAAATTTGTTTTTGTTTAGGCTGAAAGAGCGACTTGTGCACGCGTAAATGGGTTTAGACGAGTAATTAGAGCAGAAGAAGATATCGTCCTCGGGGGCACATGGATTTCTAACAAAATGGTTCGGTCGTATCGTTTCCATCGTGCCGGTTTTAAAGTTATAGGGGGTTTTATTTAATATATAATATCGAGGCATTTTCGCCCAGAAATAATTTCCTCCGCTCTTCATTTCGCGAATTTTTATATTTACGCCGGTAACTTCTAGTAAAGAGCGCGTTGAATGCAAATGAGTTTTTGTCGGAAAGAGTTCTGACAGAGACGGATAAAGCTATTTTAAAAAGCCAAACTCGTGAAACACGGTCGCGAATATGACGGTTCACGCTATGCTCGCGCCAATTCTATTTGCATAAATTATGCCTAAGTAAGTGTGAATTTCAATTAAATGTATTTCTAACGAGTGCCCCAAAGGTAGTATCGCATCGTATCGGCTTGGCGATGTTTATGGAATATTGGAATAAAGATACCAAAAAATAAGAAATTTATGTATGAAAAGCAAGTGTAAAGTAAGAATATTTTATATAGAATTATAGAATATTGAAACGAAAAATCAACCATACTCAAAGAAAAATATGTGGAATTTAAATGAACATTTATTTGGATTAGACTCAAAACTCCAAAGTACCTGTTCAGTTACTGTATAACTGGACCGTTTCATACCATTCCATACTATTTTCTTTTCAAATGAACATTTTGTTTTTATATTCCTTTAGTTTGAAATTTAGCTCACATTGTAAAATATCCATTTTTAATTCTTCTCTTTCTACTCATAATTCAAAAAGTTTGTTTTTTATGTTCAAGTTTCTCTTAGTATATCTTTTTTAATTTCTCGTTCTTCTTTTTTCGCCTCAAGATCGAATTTATTATATCTTTTTGTATACTTGTTATTGTTGTTGCTTGAGTTAGCGTTTTCTGCCTTCCGTTTTTATTTAAAAAAAAAAGAAAACAAAAATGTTTGCTACAAAATTTTATTTTCACAAGCGAACTGTTTAGAAGTTTGTTACTGAATGAATATTAAAAACGTACAAAAGCATATTATAAGCGATTATATTGTCCAAGGTTTTCTCGGGATTTAGATACGAACGCCTACGGTTGCACATGCTGCATTCCATAGCCGTATTCCCGACTTCGTAACTCCTGGGGGCCTAGACGGAAACATCTCCGTGGAGTGGAAGCGACAAGGGATGTTTTCTCTTCTTTTCCACAGGGTGGCTGGCTTGTTCCTCGGTTGCTGATTGGTTAGCCATTGATTGCTTGGCTAACTCCCTTCTTTTATGTAGGTATTTTCCTAAAACGATTATAAACCATATAGCAATAATTATAGTTATTATTACTGCCCAAACCGATATTGGCTCTTCACGAAACTCCACATCATTTATTTTTCTTACTTCATGTTGGAGAGTTTTTAGATCCGCGTATATTTCTGAGAAATTTTGTAAATTTAGTTCTTTAATTTCTTCTGCAATTTTTACTGGGCTGCTTTTAATTATGCCTTTATGATTGATACTTAAATCAGGTAATCTTGGAACTTTTAATTCGCGTAGTGATTCTTGCGAACGTAAAGTCACATGACCGATTTTTAATACACATTGTTCTATTATAGCAATAATATATGTACCACTTAATTTTTCTATTTCTTGATCTTTTTTACAAATCTTCTTTACCAATGTAGCGGTTGGTATCGACAGCAGCCATTGATTACTTAATAATTTTGTAATTTTGATGTCTTCGATTTCTTCTAAAACCTGTACGCAGCTATCGTACTTATTGGAGTATGTGAGCAGCTGGACTTCACATGGAGAGGATACTGCTATTTGGTGGGATTCACCATGGTCACAAATGTATTCCGTCGCTTTTAATTCATTACATTGAAATTTAGTAAACATAAACTTCTGCTCATTTATTGCCAGAAAATTTGAGGTTGGTTCGATTGATCGGAAGAATGTATCATTTATAGGTAAAGGCAAAGGGTATAGGTGGTAGTACGTAAAAGGTTCTGGCTCAACTAGGGGAACAAAAATGATATAAACAATTGTTTGATCCTTAATGTAAGCTTTCACTTTAAACAATTTACTTAAATAATGAATATCATTTCGAATAGGTTCTAACGACAAATCGCTAGAAGTGAAATAATTTTGGAGCTCTATTATCTCACGCAATAGGTCATTCGGTTCCACAATTGAAGGATGATAAATCTGTAATTTTGAAAACGTTAAAGCCGTGATTAAGGTATCGAGAACATTATTAACGGCTTCTGTCAAAAATGTTAGTTGATTAAAAACAGCATATATGTGAATTCGTAATTCGTTTCCAACTACCCGATATCTTGAATCATTAATTTCCTTTCCTATCTCCTCCATTCTACTTTGCAATATTAGTTGATTACCCTGTATCGTTTTAATCGTTCTATTAAATACGTCTATTGTATTTAATGTAAGAGTTATTTGTTTGTCTAATATAGTTTTAATTTTCTTTTCCGAATCAATCATACTGGTAATGGCTTTATCATACCTCTTCGCATCTTTGTTATCTAAATTGCCCGTTATTGCTTTAATAATACTTCCTGCTATATTGATAGCTCCCCTTTTGGATCTATTTTTAGGAGTTAACTGCCTGATTTTCTTATTTACTAAATCTAAGTTGTAATTTAAAATGTTATTATAATTTTCTACTTCTAAAGCATAACTATCGGTGTGTGCTCTCGTATTGCGAGTAACACTCATCCAGTTTCTACATTTATTCTCTAAATCACTAGCTTGTTCTAATATGTAATCTAACTTATGTGTATTAACAAATTTCCAATATGTCACGGTATTCCATGCTGTTCCCAGCTTCAAGGGTAGCAACCCTGTTGTTTCCTCGATTCTGGTTACTTTGACATCCCCGGCTGATCCTCCGATACCGATACCAGTGAGGAGTCTGGAACAATTCCGTATTTGAGATTTCTTACATGTACTTTTCGTTCTCGTTTATTCTTATCTATTACTATTGCCGTACCATTTTCGAAAACTCTTTTTACCTCATACGGTCCAGAATACCTAGGCGTTACTTTACTTTTGTAACCTACCGGTTTCTTGACGTACACTTCCTGTCCTTCTTGTAGCGGTCTGGTTTTTAACTTTGTATTCCGTTTTTGAATAATCTCTGCCTTTTTCTCTTGAATTTCTTCTCCTAACTTTCCGTACAGCAATTTCAATCGGTTTATATGTCGTGTTAAATAGTTATTGTAAAATGTCCGATCATAACAAATATCAAATGGATCTCGTGATTTAGTGTGTCCTAAAGTTAGTTCCAGTGGCGTTAGTCCTGTGGTTGAGTGTATTGTGTTATTATAGGCGATTATGGCTAACTTCATCAACTTTCCCACATCTTCATTGGGTTCCTTTTCTCGCAATAATCTGATGTGCTCTGATAGAGTTGAATGTACTCGTTCTATATTGCTGTTCGAATTAGGGTTGTATGGGGTTGTAATGTGTGTACTTATTTTGTGTCTGTCTAGCAATTCTCTCACTAATTCATTCGTAAATTCAGTGCCTCCATCCATTATGATTTGTTCCGGTACACCATACATGGAAAAATATGTTATAATTGCTTCAGCCAATTCTACCGCATTCTTACTTCGTATTTTATTACAGCTATTAGCTAAATATTGCTTTCTACCATACCTCCAAATTGTACAAGTTCTCATAT
>CACRWH010006444.1:0-17987 GCA_902655005.2 Marronus borbonicus | reverse complement strand
TTGAATACAAAACAATAATTACACATTATATGCGTGGTACATTACACAAGGAAAAGTTATTGCACAGTCACATAAGTAACAAATTCGATTTAATTTTAGTTTTAGTAAAAGCTTAAGATTACTCGTTAGTTATGCAGCTAAAACCGGGGTACATAATTTTTATCTTGGCAACTGTTAAACGCGCTTATTGGTTTTAACGAATAAAATAATAAGCAAGTAACTGCCACAAGTAACTCTACATTAATAACACGAACAAACACGTTACCGTTACGATTTACGTGGACACTCTTAAAAACCCAGCCTATAACTACTTTTTTGTTTGGACACTATCATCTTTACATTATAAAAGACATTAATAAGTTTACTACACGTACAATATGCACGAATGTGTTAAATAAACATTATTTAATAATCTATTTATTTAACGTTCCCACATTAAATAATGTTTATTTCTTTTACCTCTTGTCAGTAATATTCATAGCAAAGCGAAGAGTTTCAAAACGTATTGGAGGTAATACCTTGATAAAGATATCGGCTAACTGATTAGAACTTTCGATATATTAGGGGCATACATCGCCATTTAAGTATAAAATGAAACTTAACAGCTGTGTTTCGTACGTTTATAAAACTCTGGCTTTCTCATAAATCTAATAGCGCTTTGATTGTCTATATAAATTACAATACACTTGTTACATTGTTAAAACTTTAGTGACTTTAAATGTATGCAACTACATATACATAGAAATTATAACAGGAAGTATTTATTATTAATTAATTATTTTTAATTTTTTTAAATTTAATTATATATTTAATATCTGAAGTCACCGCCCTTACGCCTCTAATCCCGTCCTCGGTTAGAAATGCGATCGGTAACGATGGCGAGAGAGACGCGTGATCGGCGAAAAGGACCTTTCTCGGGAAAGTTATGCACCGCTAAACGGTACCTATACCTCTAGGAAGAGACGCGCAAATGGTTCGTACAGCGAGCGACATCCCAGAAACTTCGCCTAGCCTAAAGCGATTTTTCGATTTTATCCCGTGGGCTCGGACATAAGCGCGAGTACAGGCCAGCGACAAACCCTTTAGCCCACGATGGGAAGAAAATAACACGATCAACGGTAGTCGCGTCAGGTCGAACTGTCAGAATACGCGAGAAAATACGGGAATTTTCCGCGTTTTCACGGCGCCTTCATGAAAGCCCGCGATGCGGAAAGCATCGCATCCGAAGAGTTTTTATCGTCGTTTAATTATTGCGATACTGTTTTTATTATCAATTTATGTAAAAGATCAAACTTTTTCAACGATTTGTTACTTGAAAAATATAAATAGAAATAGAAATAGTTATTTGGAAGATATGATACGAGAAAGAGGTAGGTTGACAATCGCATTTGAATCGCGAAAAAATAATCAGTTTTAAGCTTTCAGGCCTAACTTCTGACGAAAATGCGTAACCGGCGGCGCGATTATCGAATGTTGCAGACGATAATATAACCACGAATGGTGTGTTTTCCTGATTCCAAAGTATATCCAGATTCATGGAATGTAACGTTATTTTTGTCATGTTCTAAGCGAAGAGGAACAAAAGCTCTGCGTTTCCAGTGAGAGTAGGATATTACCAGACGAACCCAAAATCCGCTTTCCATTTAGTCGACCTTCGCGCATCAGCATGGTTAATTAACATCGATTGCGAACGTAATTACTTCGAATGAGAATAGGTTAAAACTGCAGATGTAAGCTGCAGTATTTACAGATTGTTTCATAGGTTAGTTTCATTTGGTTTCATACAGATTAACGTCAAAGTAATGACATGAATAGAGCAACACATTATTCGGTAAGTTTAGAAATAGAATTTATATGGTATTAATTGTATTTTACTCCAATACATTTAGATTAGATTAAACTTTCTGGATTTTTTATAATGTCTTGATATTTTACAGGAAAATTCATTAGCCGAGTAACCGCTGGTAGTAATTTGGAATAATGTGATTAACCATTACAAAACACAAGTTATTGCGAAAGTGTTCGATCATCAGCTTAAGAAATTACACCATTAACTGCAAGATGATTGAGCGATAGAAATAAATAATAACACAACAGCACAACAAAAGGTAAATTATAGTTTCACTCCATTAATTATATACTTGGGTTCCGTTTAATAAGTGACCAGTTTAATATTTTCGTTTAGGGTTGGACATCAGACGAGATAAACCATCTTAGGCAACATAAAGGATGCTATGTTTCAAAGATGGATTTTCACTGGAGAAAAAATCTAATTGATGAATAATTATCGAGAACAATATTGAGCAGTACGATAAGCGTCAGAGGTATATTATGTAGATACGATAGTTTGTATTCTTTTTGTGTGTATCTTCAGGTGTTTTAGTTTTGTAGATAAACATCAAAAGAAAGAAATACAAGCACTGCTTCGCATCCGTCTGATTGAATGATACTGTATATCGTGTGAGTGGAGTAAATAAGGTATGATATTTGTCCAAGTTAAAAAGCAATCTTTAACCGATTAGCGAAAAATTCAATTGTCGATTGAATTTTTCGCTAAACAGAAAACAGAAAAGTAACCTTTTAATTGAAAATATGTTGTTACGAATGGTAGTTTGTAAATGTGTTGGATTTAGATAAAAAGATGGTAGGGGAAATTCTGAAGCGCATGGAGGCTTGGCGACCGGAGAAACGATGCTGAAATTGTGAAGTCGGGGCACCTACGTAGCCGCTGCCCTAATCCATTAAAGGCAGAAGGAAAACTAAAATAGGCCGACGGGAAGGGGCGATGGTCGACGCGTGTGGCTAATGCTCCGGAAACACAAGTAATTGTTGCTTCAGTAAAAGGTCGGGCTAGCAGCCTCTTCATTGATGGAAATGTAAATGGAAAACCTACAGATTTGCTGTTGGATATTGGTGCAACAATGACAATTCTTCATCCGAAGGTAGTATGCAAGGGCAACAAGATATATCCGACTAGGTGGACGCTACGCACGGCGCAGTATCGAGTAATAGTCGCGGATATAGAACAAGACGTAATCCTAGGAATGGAGATAACGCAGAATTTGGTTTCAAACTGGACCTGCAAGCAGGAGTACTAACAATTGGCAAAGAAGAAGTTATCCTCAACCACGGCAAGAACATATCAACATACGTCGTACTAGCAGAAGATGTAACAGTGGCGAGCCGCAGTGAAGCCATTGTGGAAGCGAGCGTGAACGAAGACATACCTAGAGAGCAAGTCTTAATGCTGGAACCAAGAACGGTTGGCAGAGAAGGCCGCGGAATACTAGTCATCAAGGCAGTGATTCAAACAAAAAAATACTGCCCGTTCGGTTGATGAATGTCAACAATTATCCAGTAAAATTAAAAAAGGGCGTTCCTTTGGGAAGCTGTGCAAGTGTGTCATCCATTGTCCACAAAGCGGGTAACATAACGACAACTCCTGGCCCGCCTCCTAAGTGGTTGAATAACTTCATTGACATGTCTTATAAGCATCTGACAATACAGCAACGCCATGCCGTAAAGCAACTGCTACGACGCTATCAAGATCTCTTCCAAGCAAAAGACCAGGACACCAAGGGCAGGACTAACGTTGTACGACATCGAATAGACACTGGAGATGCCCAGCCCATTCGACAAGTCCTTAGAATATTGCCATTGGCAAAACAAGCTGAAGCAGAGCGAATCATACGAGACATGGAACGGGATTGCGTGGTTGAACCATCCAATAGTCCATGGGCTTCCCCAGTGGTGCTGGTGAAAAAGAAGGACGGTTATTTCTTGCTTCGAATTGATGACACCGTGGATACCCTAACTGGGTGTAAAGTATTTACGACTCTTGACCTGAAGAGTGGTTATTGGCAAGTTGAGGTGGAGGCAAAGGATAAGGAGAAAACCGCATTTACCTTGTATATATTGGATATATCAAACCATTATCTATAGGCATCTATTGCTTATTCATGTGTTCGGTGCGTAGATGGCCCAATAGTAATGAAAGATGTAAACATTGGTCCTGGACTTGAATAAAACGAGCAGTGTAGTGTCGTGTGCTGACTACGGCAGTAATGCCTTCGTTTTATTTTTCCACTGCGTAATAGTGTAACGCTCCCGCAACGTTTGAGAGGCTTATGAAGAACGTTATGTGAGGACTATCTTGGGAAACTTGCTTGGCATATCTCGACGATATAATTGTCTTAGGAAAATGCTGCTGGTCATTTAAAGAACTTGGAACAAGTATTCCAGCAATTAGAAGGAGCAAGCCTGAAGCTGAATCCTAAAAAGTGTAACCTGTTCCGGAAACAAGCACATTACCTCGGCCACGTGGTATCAGAGGATGGAGTATCCGTTGACCCAGGAAGATTGAAGCGGTTAAGTCTTGGCCGGTCCCAACTAACAAGCCCGAACTAAGAAGCTTTCCGGGCTATGTACTTATTACCGGCGATTCGTTCCTGGATTTGCCAACATCGCTAAGCCTCTCACAAGGCTAACCGAAGAGAACAGAGACTTCATCTGGAACAAGAATTGCCAGGATGCCTTTGATGAACTGAAACAAATGCTGACCTCGGCGCCCATCTTGAGCTATCCTCAAGCCGAAGGAAAATTTATATTCGATTCTGATGCCAGCAACGTCGGCATCGGAGGCGTATTGTCTCAAGTTCAAGATGGCAACGAAAAAGTGCTCGACTAGTTCAGTAAAGTGTTATCGAAACCGGAACGCGACTACTACGTGACCAGGAGGGAGCTGTTGGCCGTAGTTAAATCTGTGGAACACTTCCATAAATACCTCTATGGCAGGAAGTTTTTGTTAAGAACCGATCATGCAGCATTGATGTGGCTGTTACGTTTCAAAAACCCAGAAGGGTAAGTTGCCAGATGGATAGCACGTTTGCAGGAGTATAATTTTGATTCAAAACATCGGCCTGGAACCGGTCATCGTAATGCTGACGCGCTACCCGGGAGACCCTGCCCAAGGAACTGTGCGCACTGTTGTCGCGCCGAGGAGAAAAATGAAGCAACCTGCTTGCGAGCTTCTGTCTTAGATGATAGCTGGACCGAAGATCAAATCCGAGCTAACCAAGAGTCTGACGAAGTTCTAAAGCACTTAGTAAAATGCAAGAAGCAAGAAGCGCGGCCTAATTGGGACGCTGTAGCTCCGTATTCGCAGGAGTTAAAATCATATTGGGCGCAGTGGGACTCGTTGGTGATAGAAGATGGTCTTCTGAAACGAGTGTTAGAAGACGAAGCTGGGACGAATAGAAAGCTTCAGATCGTGGTGCCGAAAACGAAAGTACTCGAAGTATTAGAACTCCTCCACGATGGAACGTCGGGAGGTTCACAAAACGATGGAGAAGGTCAGAGAGCGATTTTATTGGGTGAACTGCAAGAGGGATGTAAAAGACTGGTGCCAACAAATGCCTTCTGGTTGCAATAGATTACTTCAGTAAATGGGTGGAAGCTTATGCATTGCCAAACCAGGAAGCTGTAACGGTCGCCGAGAAGCTAGTTAAAGAACTATTCCGTCGGTTTGGTGTACCGCTTGAACTTCACTCCGACCAGGGACGAAACTTTGAATCAACGGTGTTTCACGAGGTATGCAGAATACTGGGCATACACAAAACCAGAACAACTGCATTGCCCCCACAATGGGATGGCATAGTGGAGCGCATGAATAGGACCATTATCAAATATTTGTCAAAAGTTGTCGCAGATCACCAGCGAGATTGGAGCCAGCAACTACACCTGCTTCTGCTGGCATATAGAGCATCGGTTCACGAAACTACCGGCCACAGTCCATGTAATGTGCTTTTTGGACGACAACTGCGCTTACCATGCGATCTCAAGTTCGGTTTTAAACCGAACGACGAAGTTGTCGGAGTTGACTACGTATCGAATTTGCGAAAATGAATTGAGGGAATTCACGATCGAGTGAGAACGAACATCCATAAAGCAAGTGACCGAATGAAGGAACATTACGACATCTCAGCGAGTGAAGGCGCATATCAGCCTGGGGACCTGGTCTGGCTGTTCAATCCTCAGCGACGTCGAGGGCTCTCGCCTAAACTGCAACGATCGTGGGACGGGCCTTACGAAGTGGTGAAGCGGATTAACGACGTTGTCCACCGCATCAAAAGGAAACCAAATGGTAAGCTAAGAGTAGTCCATTTTAATCGACTATCTCCGTTTCTTGGAAATAATCGTGAAGAGGGTGAGCAGAATGTCTGAGTCTGTATACTCCCCGAAGAAGAACTTACCTATGAGGAATTCATGGATAAGCACGAAAATGGTCGCAAAGTGCGTCACGGTGCGATGATGGAGATTCAAGAGGATCTGTTTTTTTCTCCTGAAGGGTGCATTGTGTTGCTCAGGATCTAAGAATGGAAAAGGGTATAGCCAGCGTATTCAAAAGGAAATTTGAAGGAGTAGAAGACAAGAAGGCAAGGCGCTGTACCCATCGGGAAATGAACGATATTTGTTCTATTTGGTGAGCAAAGAGACGTCAATGGGAAAGCCAACTTATCACTCCATGTGGGACAGCTTGATAAGCTTAAGAGAGAAGCTGTTGGAGCTGGGGATCAATAAGATCAGAACACCAAAATTAGGCTGTGGATTGGATGGCTTGAACTGGAGGGTTGTAAGAAGCATGATTGAAGAAATCTATCGATACCATTCAGTTTCTGGTGTGCTGTTACAACCCACGGGCAGCAGAAGGAAAGCGACAGACAGTAGCGTTTTCCTCCAGACATCGCTGTGCAGAAAAGGAGTGAGATGCCCGGAACAGATCTAAGGACGGAGCAGTGTTACGAACGGTAGTTTGTAAATTGTGTTGGATTTCTTTTATCTAGTATGCTATTTTTAAAAAGTTTGACAAGGATATTATTTTTATTTTTAATGTTGATAGACGTTAAGTGTAGAATAAAATCCATTTTATATTGAATATATCGTCTGAGTTGTTTGTCTTTGAGCCCCGACAACGTTTTTAAAGACAGAAAAACGTTATAATATAAATATATATATATTCATGTACTTTTTTTTGCTTTTTTTGCTTAGGACGAGAAATAAATTCCGGCCATAAGTGTTCATAATTCAAATATAAAGTTATATGCATGCGCATATTAAAATCGATTGATAAAAGATAATCTGTTGAAAGCAGACAAGTATGATTTTAAACAAAATTTTAATTACTGACAAACAAAGTCTTCACATTAGTAATTTGTTTGTTCACGAAGATTGCTAAAATATCACACTGTGTGTTGGCTTAATGCTTTCTGTGTGGCTGTGTTATGTATTTGCGTTATATATGCGTGATTAAGAGCATGCGCGATAGAGTCGCTGCGAGCTTCCATAAAAGAAAAGAAAAAGGAGAAGCACCCTCGCGCAGAACATGGCGTAAGCGCAGCATCCCTTCATCTTGTTACTTAGCTATGTTTAGGTTTTATTGTACTTGCGTCATTACAATTTTAATAAACGGAAGTGTGAATGTTATTTAGTTATACATAACAAATGGCGACGAGGAGAAAACCAAGAACAGTATCTGCAAGGCGTAGATTTTCAAGGTTATATTTTACATGCATTTTTTACTGGAAAATGGCTTTATTAGGAAATATGCCAGAGTTTGTGCCTAGTAGCGATTTTAATATTTACAAAGAAAGATTAGAGCAATATTTTATTGCAAACGGAATTTATAATGAAAAGAAGGTAGCAGTTCTTATTACGACGTTACGTTCTTCAGTTTATATGACCTTGCGTGATTTATATCATCCGGACGTTCCTAGTACTAAAACGTATAAGGAACTATGTAAAATATTGTGCAACCAATATACAAAAACAGTGTCCACCTTCAATTAACGAATTAACTTTTATGAGGCACGGCAGGAGAAAAGTGAGTCGGTTAATTTGTGGTTTGCGCGAATAAAAAAGTTAGCAATTAATTGTAATTTCAGTAGCGGCCTAAAAAATATTTTGAAAGACAAATTTGTGACTTGCATGTGCAGAGGAAAAATTCTAGATAGAATGTGCGAAGAAGACCCTTTGAAGAAAACCCTAGAAGATGTGGTAGATATCGCAATAAAGAAATAAGCTTCGTTGAAATTTAGCACAGACATAGCAACCCAGGAGCTCCACCTGTTGAAGAAGTCCGGTGTCAAAGAACAGGGTCAAACGAATAAGCATAAAAATAGTTAGGGATGGAAGAAGAAAGTTTGTCAAAAAGATCCTGCAAGTTCTAGAAGAGAAGAAACATCTTTAAAATGTTATGCTTGTGGTAAAACCAATCATAAGTTTTCAAAATGCAATTATCGTAGTTATAAATGTAAACTTTGTAATAAAATAGGACATATAGTAATAGCATGTAAGCAAAAAAAAGAAAATGCAACTGTAAAAGCGAAGGAGTCAGATTCATATGCAGATACTACAGTTAAATATCTTTTTAAATTAGATAATAAGGGTTCTAACAATTATAATATCAAAATAGAAGTTTTTATCAATGACGTTCCATCCACAATGGATATAGACACAGGTTCAGCTGTTTCTGTTATTAATTACAATACTTATACTAGTAAGTTTAAAGATCTTAAATTACAAAAATGTGAAACTATTTTAAAGAAGTATGATGGTAGTAATATACATCCAAAAGGTCTTTTAAATATGTTAATGAAAATTAATAATGTTGTAAAGGAAGTAGAAATATTAGTAGCAGTGGGCGGAGGTCCACCACTTATGGGAAGAGATTTATTAAACAAGTTTAACATATTGGTAAACAACACATAAGTATCGGCACCCTCCGCACCACACAAGTTTAATTTATTATATAGTAATATAATAATTAGTCCGGGACGGCCGTTTCGAGGACACGAATGGTCCTCATCATCAACCGGTGACCGAATCATTCCGAAGCATTCGGTCACCGGTTGATGATGAGGACCATTATTTTATTATATAATAAATTAAACTTGTGTGGTGCGGAGGGTGCCGATACTTATGTGTTGTTTACCATACTACGCCACAGTCCTTGCTATCATTATTATTGAGGTTTAACATATGTTGGTCTCAAGGTAAAAATATTTAATCATTACAAACTGATGACATATTAACACAGAATAGACCAAATGAGTTGGACAAACTGTTAAAAAATTATTGTGAACTATTTAAAGATGATATTGGGTTATTTAAATATGAAAAAATTAAGCTTTCAATTCCAGACAATACTAAACCAAAATTTTACAAACCTCGAGCTATTCCTTTTGCATATAAAACCAAAATAGAAAGCTGGTATTATTACGCCGATACCAAATTTTGATTGGGGTACGCCGCTTGTTCCAATTTAAAAAGAGATGGATCTGTATTGTTATGTGCCGATTACAAATTTAGGATAAACAATTATTTGGAGGACGTGAAGTATCCTTTAGCTCGTATTGAAGAGTTATTTACACAACTGCAGGGAGGGGAGACGTTCCCAAAATTAGACTTAAGTTCCGCCTGTAACCAGCTAGAGTTAGAGGAATCAACTAAATATTTATTGGCTTCGAGTACGCACAAAGGTGTGTACAAAATGGAACGATTACCTTTTGGTACAAAACCTGTTTTGTATTGTAATTTTTTAAAAGACGATAGAGAAAGTTTTGCAAGGGGTAGAAAGAGCCATTTTGTTTTTAGATGATATTGTAGTCACAGGTAAGGATGATGATGAATATTTGACAAATTTAGAAAAGGTATTTAAAAAACTACGGCATGCAGAATTGAGACTTAGGCAGAATAAATGCACTTTTTTCTAAAAAGAAATTAAATATTTGGGCCACATTATAAATAAAGAAGGCTTAAAGAAAGATTTATCGAAAACAGATGCCGTGTTGAAATGCCCTGAACCTAAAAATGTAGCACAAGTTAAATCTTTTATCGGTATGGTATCATATTATGCTAAATTTATTCGAAATGCGACGAAGTTACTTAAGCCGCTTTATAATCTTTTACAAAAAGATACTCCTTTTGATTGGAATAAAAAATGTAGTGATGCTTTTTTTGCAAACCAAAAAAACGATGGGTTAAGAAGAAGGTTCTAGTACATTTCAATCTGGAGTTGTCTATTAAATTAGCGTGCGATGCTAGTTCATATGGTATCGCACGAGTATTATCACACATATTTCCAGATGGTACTGAAAGGCCGATTACGTACGTTTCTCGTACATTAAATAAAGCTGAAATAAATTATTCAATTATCGACAAAGAGGCTTTAGCAATTCATTTCGCGGTAAAAAAATGTTCGCAATATTTAATTGGTCATAAATTTATAATGACGGATAAACCGCTTACTTACATTTTTTGAAAAAAAAAAGGGATACCTACAATGGCAGCTAGCAGATTACAGCGATGGTCTGTATTCTTAAGTAATTTTGATTTTACTACTGAGTATGTAGAAGGAGACAAAAATTCAAATGCAGATTGCTTATCGAGATTACCATTACCTTTTTCGGGTAAATCAAAATTAGAATATTCCCATTTAAATTTTGTAACGGAAAATGTATAGATTCCTATCAGCAGCGAACATATTAAAAAGGAAATACAGGATGATCCTGTGCTGTTGAAAGTATACGAGTTTATCAGAAATGGACGGCCAAATTATTTACGTAAGGAAGACACTTTAGTTAAACCATATTATCTACGAAGATATGATATGACAATTGAGGCTGAAATAATTATGTTAGGTCATCGAGTGGTTATTCCAAACAAGTTTAAAAACCAGTTATTGCAAAAACTTCATGCAGCCCATGCAGGAGTGGTGAAAATGAAGAGTAAGGCCAGATTTTACTGTTGGTGGCCATTAATAGATAACGTTTAGTCACTGGCTCGAAGTTGTTGGAATGTAGTCGACAACAACACAGGCAACAGTAGATACACTTAGACATATTTTTGCTCGTAGATTACCAAATCAAATAATTTCTCATAATGGTCCTCAGTTGATATCAGAAGGGTTCAAGACATTTTGTTTTAAAAACGGCATTAAGCATTCACTAATTACACCCTACCATTCTTCAGTACATTGGCATAACTAATAAGACACCTGCTGAAATAATTTTTTGGTAGGTCACTGCGATTAAAATTTGATAAAATTAAACCTAATAACATTATTGATAAAGATGGTAACCATCATACTATTCGTGAAGGATGAGAATTAACGTTTGTAGAGGGGGAGGAGATGTATGTCAGATACTACACAGCAATAAAGAAAAAATGTTGGATCAAAGCAAAGATACATAAAAGATTACGACCACGGATAAAATTATATAAAATATTGTAACGTTTTTCTGCCTTTAAAAACGTTGTCGGGGCTCAAAGACAAACAACTCAGGCGATATACTCAATATAAAATGGATTTATTCCACACTTAACGTCTGTCAACATTAAAAATAAAAATCATTGTAAAAAATTGTTAAAAATAGCAAACTAGATAAATGAAATCCAACACTATTTACAAACTACTGTACGTAACAATATACAATAAAAATCAGTTTTTGAAAAGGCATCTACATCAAATTCGTAAAACATCTCAAGGCAATGTTAATAGTTCAAATAATGATCCAGAGACAGATCCAACGGACAATCGCTGTACTTGTACTAGCATAGATAGTCAAACTTGTGAACCTGGAGCAGTTATTTCAACTCGGGTAATTCCAAATAATTCAAGTTTAGAAAATATTGATTGTTCAAGGTCTAAACGTATCATTAAGGCACCGATTAGATTAGATCTTTAGTATAAACTTTCTAGGGGGGATGTTATGTATTTGCGTTATATATGCGTGGCTAAGAGCATGCGCGATAGAGTCGTTGCGAGCTTGCGCAAAAGAAAAGAAAAAGGAGAAGCACTCTCGCGCAGAACATGGCGTAAGCGCAGCGTCCTTTCATTTTGTTACTTAGTTATGTTTAAGTTTTAGAGCGTTATTTACAGTTATATATATAGTAGAAATGTCTTTCGGGCGATGTCGCGTAGTTAATATTTTACTTGACCTCTCGCTGACCATGCTGTCAGCTTCTTCAGAAGATTTCTAAAGACTGGTGTTGTTGTCTCTTGCTCCTCGTTATATATCCCATTTCTGTTCCGCTTTGCTGATCCATAACCGTTCCGTTCCACTGAATCGCGTCGTCCGTTGTATGACGATAACTTCCACGTGTTGCTGATCTTGTATCCGTGTTCGCGAGTGAAGTTGTTGGTGTTCTTCATTATTTCTATCGATTCGTGTATTATCCTCGGGTAGTAGTGGCTGCTCCTGGCTAATACCTTATCGTCGCTGTAGGTTATGCGGTGGTCTCCTTGTTGGTGCAGGTGTTCTGCTACTGCAGATTTTTCAATATGCCTAAGGCGTGCGTCTCTCTCGTGTTCTTTCACTCTGCACTGAATACTCCGTCTTGTTTGATCGATGTAGCTTTTTCCACATTGGCATTTCAGTTAGTATATGCCTTTTGCTCGTAGTTTCGGTAACACGTCCTTGTTAGGAGGGAGTAGTTGGTCGATTTTGGTTACCGTGTTGAATCGTATGGTGGTGTTTTTTTTCCCTAGGGTCTTTTTTAGCCTGTCGGTAACTCCGGCTATGTACGGAAGGTATGCGTGTCCTGCTGGTTGTTGTTGGTATTCGTCTTTTTTCTGCTCTCGTGGCTTCCTTATATCTTTTGTACTGTAGCCGTTCTTCTGCAAGGCGTTTTTGACGTGTTGTATTTCACTATTCCTGTGATGTTTGTCGCTGATTTTCTCCACTCTTGTTAACAATGTGTTGATGAGGGATCTCTTCTGTCGAGGATGGTGGTGAGATGTTGCATGCAAGTACCGATCTGTGTGAGTCTTCTTACCGTATACACTGTGGCCCAGTTTGCTGCTGTCAGTGCGGTCCACTAGAACATCTAGGAATGGTAAGGTGCCGTCTTCTTCGATTTCCATGGTGAAGTTAATGTTTGCGTGTTGTCTGTTGATGTGTTGCAGGACCACCAAGACTGTACGGACTATCAAAGATACGCAAACCTGGCAATCCTCTCAGGCCGATCATCAGTACATGTGGCTCACCTACCTACGAATTAGCCAAATATGTCGCAAAACAACTGGCACAATACTCCGGGAACACCAAAAGCTTTGTGAATAACTCTGAACATTTCAACAACACGAAATAACAGAGGAAGATTTATTGTTATCTTTCGACGTCGAATCACTCTTCACCAATGTGCCAGTGGAAGAAACATTAGAGATCATCAGGCAGCAACTAATATCAAAAGCACTACAATTGGATCTGATTAATCTGGCGAGACTCTGCCTTACTTTGACCTACTTCCTGTGGAACGGAGAATTCTACGAACAAGCGAGTGGCGCTGCAATGGGATCTCCTCTGTCACCTGTGATCGTCAACATCTTTATGGAAGCGTTCGAACAAGAAGCCATCGAATCTAGCAGGATGAAACCTAAATGCTGTTACAGATATGTAGATGACACCTTTGTCATATGGCCACACGGACCAAAAACTCTAGAGGAATTCCTGCAACACATCAATAGACAACACGCAAACATTAACTTCACCATGGAAATCGAAGAAGATAGTACTTTACCACTCCTAGATGTTCTAGTGGAGCGCACTGACAGCAGCAAACTGGGCCACAGTGTATACGGTAAGAAGACTCACACAGACCGGTACCTGCATGCAACATCTTACCATCATCTTCAACTGATGAGATCCCTCATCAACACATTGTTAAGAAGAGCGGAAAAAATCTGTGACAAACATCACAGGAATAGTGAAATACAATACGTCAAAAACGCCTTGCAGAAGAACGGCTACAGTACAAAAGATATAAAGAAGCCAGGAGAGCAGAAAAAAGACGAAGATGAACAACAACCAGTGGGACACGCATACCTTCCGTACATAGCCGGAGTTACCGACAGGCTAAAAAAGAGCCTAGGGGAAAAACACCACCACACCATTCAACACGGTAACCAAAATCGACCAGCTACTCCCTCCTAACAAGGACGTGTTACCGAAACTACGAGCAAAAGGCATATACTAACTGAAATGCCAATGTGGAAAAAGCTACATCGGTCAAACAAGACGGAGTATTCAGTGCAGAGTGAAAGAACACGAGAGAGACGCACGCCTTAGGCATATTGAAAAATCTGCAGTAGCAGAACACCTGCACCAACGAGACCACCGCATAACCTACAGCGACGTTAAGGTATTAGCCAGTACCAGCCACTACTAACCGAGGATAATACGCGAATCGATAGAAATAATGAAGAACATCAACAACTTCAATCGCGAAGACGGATACAAGATCAGCAACACGTGGAAGTTATCGTCATACAACGAACGACGCGATTCAGTGGAACGGAACGGTTATGGATCAGCAAAGCGGAACAGATCTGGGATATATATAACGAGGAGCAAGAGACAACAACACCAGTCTTTAGAAATCTTCTGAAGAAGCTGACAGCATGGTCAGCGAAAGATCAAGTAAAATATTAACTACGCGACATCACCCGAAAGACATTTCTACTATGGATTACGGTCGTGAAAGCCTACACTCAACTAAGTTATATATATAGTATCTGAAGTCGCCGAACCTGGGCCTCTAACACCGTCCTCGGTTATAAATACAATCCGCAATGGTCGCGAGAGAGATGGGAGATTGGCGAAAACAAACAATATGGGCAAAAGTAGGGGCCGTTATAGGCGATTTAGACGGAGGAGACGCGGAAATACGTCGTGCGGCGAGCGACATGCTTGAAGCATCTGGTAGCCTGAAGCGATTTTTCGATTTCATTCCGCGAGAGAGGATATAGGCGCAAGTACGGGTCCGTGACAAATTCTTTACCCCCCAACGCGATGAACGGTAGTTGCGTCAGGTCGAATTGACAGAATAAGCGTGAGAAAACGGGAATTTTCCGCGTTCTCGCGACGAAAAGCAGTTTTCCGACTGATGGAATCGCATTTATGACAGTCCACTGTGCGGATAGCATCCCATCCGAAGAGTTTTTATTCCGAATTCGAAATTGAAATTTTAGTTAACGGTGGGTATAAATATCCATTGTATAAATCGGACTGCAGTCAAGCTAGAATGGACGAGTTTATTAAGGGTAAATTGGTATCTGTCGGAAGTACCTCTTTTTTCGTCGTTTAATTATTCCGATATATTGTTATCGTTATCTTATGTAACAAATCGAAACTTTTTTCATCGATTTTTTACTTGAAAAATATAAATAAAAATAATTACTGGGAAGATATGACACGAGAAAGAGGTATGTTGACAGCGGCACTTGGTTCGGCGAAAAATTAATCAGTTTGACGCTTTCAGGCGAAACTGCGAAAATGCATAATCGAAGGCGAGATTATCGAATGTTGCAGACGACAATATTAATATAATATAATTACGAATACTGAATTTTTTCATTTCAAAGGGGTAAGTTGGGCCCAGCGTAATAAGATGCAAAATGGCCGTCCCAGTGTATGCAGATTCATGGAATGAAATTTTATTTTTATCGTGTCTTAGAAACGAAGAGGAATAAAAATTCCACATTTCCAACGAGAGTAGTGTTACCAGACGGACGAGAATTCACTTCCCATCTATTCGAATTTCGCGCGTCAGCATGGGTCATTAACATCGATTGCGAACGTACTTCGAACGCCTCGAATCGCATTTTAATAACGATACTTTCAATATTTCAGGTGGAATCCAGCACAAAACTGTATTTTACTCGCTAAAATGGCCGTTCACAAAGAAATATATCGTGCGATAATTGGTTCATTTGAGTACCATAACCTATAATAAAAACATTGAGAGCGATTTACATATGAAAATCGGATAAAGCAAGTATCTATACTTGAAGCACCTCAGAGAGATTTCAGTCCAGAGTATACATATTTTGGTTACTAACTCTGGAAATTCATCGGTCGCCTTAAGGAATTGTGAATGCAGTGTCTGCATATCCAAACTGTATGTTCATGAAAAAATCAATCCAAGAAAAGCAATAAAAGGCTGTCCTTTATGTCCATTATGAAAACGAAAAACACGAAAAAGAATATTTCTTTGGGGAAAAATTTCTGTATTTGGATTTAAAGAGAGAGTATAAATAATATACAAAATAATACAAACACACGTATTTATTAATTACTGCACATGAGAAATTCTTCCCGCACATATATATGGAAGAAGTTACTACCACAGATGCTGCAGTATGTATAGATTGTTTCATACGCTAGTTTCATTTGATTTGGTACCGCTTAACATCAAAGTAATGATACTTTTTTTTTGCAGTGTCTTGATATTTTGGAGTAGAAATTGCATTGTTAACAGCAAAATGATTGAGCGATAGGAATAAATAATAAAACGATAGCGCAACAAAAGTAAAAGATAAATTTAAATCTGTCAATAATGGCATCAATAAAGTATCAAATAAGCATAGTCGTCATTGTTTCACTCCATTAAGTGTATGTTGGAGTTCTGTTTATTAAGTTACCGGTTTAACATTTTCCTTTAGTGTTGAGTCTCAGTTGAGGTAGATCATCCTAGGCAACATAAAGAATGCAATGTTTCGAAGAAGGATTTTCCCTTTTGCCGGAGAAAAAATCAAATTGATGAATAATCGTCGAGAGCAATGCTGAGCAGTACGATAAACATCAGAGGTATATTATGTAGACCATTACAAAACACGATAGTTTGTATTCTTTTTGTGTGTGTCTTTAGGTGTTTTGGTTTCGTCGATCAACATCAAAGAAAAGAAATACAAGCACTGCCTCACTTCCGTCTGATTGAATGAAACTGTATGTGGTGTGACTGGAGTAAATCAGTAATAAATTTGTCTAAGTTAAAAAGCAATTTTTAACCGATTAGCGAAAAATTCAATTGTCGATTGAATTTTAGACTTATTTCATTTGAACTTTAATATACATTAGCTTCGTAGCTACGTTTTCTGCAACTAAAAACAATAGATAAATTTCGAAAGCCCAATGTGTCAACATTTGGGAGGATAAGTATTTTTTGACTGCAACTGGTGTATAATATACGACTATAATTAAACCTTGCCTATTTTAAACCGAAACATCTGCAAGAAGAATAGATGTTTATCCTTCTTTTCAACTATCCCGAAAAATTATAAGTAATTATAATTTTTCATTCATCATCGATCCATAACGACGTATGGTAAAAATATATTTTTCGTCGTTTAGGAAAAAAAGTATCATCAACAACTGTGCGGAGAGAAATGAATTTTTATGGTTTCACCTTTTTATTATAATGCAAAGTTCGACGAAATGAATTCACAAGATTACTCTCAATAAACAGTGGAGAAGCGGTGGACACAAAGACAGGGAAATTGACTTGAGTACCGGCAGAACATTAAGGTATTGATTCCTGTTTAACTGTATAATTTCTGTACATGCGTAGAATTTCCCTTCGACGAGGAAGATCATTGTAAACATGATAGTATCAAAAAGTAAAAATATATTTTTCATCAAATAAGCATAGTCGTCATTGTTTCACTCCATTAAGTGTATGTTTTCTCAGGTAGTACTTTTAAGTAACTTGGAGTGCTAGCCCAGGCTGGATACTGTTATATCGTCACCTATATGACCCATTAGTACTATTTTGTCGGTTATTCAACTTCGCCAATTTCTTCGGTTCACGCATTTTTAGCGCTCGGGAAGCACATTGCGTGAACCGAAGCCGTTGGAGAAGTTGAATAACCGACAAAATAGTACTAATATGTCATATAGGTGACGATGAAACAGTATCCAGCCTGGACTAGTACTTCAAGTTGGTTAAAAGTGCTAAATGAGCAAAACGCAGTTCTAGCGTTCGGGAAGCACGTTGAGTGAACCGTAGCCATTGGAGAAGTTGAATAACCGACAAAATAGTACTAGTATGTTATATAGGTGACGATGTAACAGTATCCAGCCTGGGCCAGCACTGCAAGCTAGTTAAAAGGGCTACTTGAAGAAAAACGCATTTCTAGCGCTCGGGAAGCA
>CACRWH010006443.1:0-18058 GCA_902655005.2 Marronus borbonicus | reverse complement strand
CAAGAATTTCTCGGAAGTACCGATCTTTTGAAACGGGTCGTTTGGGGATTATTGACGAACAATACATTTAGGAAACATACCGCAGCATCACTCTTGTTTATTTATCCCAGGCGTAAAGATATAAATTTGCTTCATTTTACTGTTAAACGTCTGTTGGTGTGTATCTGTCGTTTTTGCGCGAAAGTTTTAAGACAATTTACTTCAAAATGACACGTGGCAAGCCTACCAGTGTAGAAAAACGTTCACGCATTATTACGCTGTTTGAAGAAGGATATTCGGCGCGACAAATTGCTGAAAAAATAAATATGAGAAGTTCAACAGTAAATGACATCATAAAGCGATATCGGACAACTGGAATTATAGAAAATCGTGTTCGTCCCGGAGCATCTAGGAAAACAACAAAAGCTGAAGATTTGAGAATTGTATTATTAAGCAAACGCAATAGAAAATTAACAGCGCCACAAATAGCAGCCGAAGTCAATCGCGGCCGTGAAGAACAAGTTTCCGCGAGTACGGTAAAACGTCGACTTCAACAAGCGGACCTTCATGGACATATTGCCATTCGAAAACCCTTATTACGTCGGGGCAACAGAGCAAAACGGCTACAGTGGGCCCGTTCTCATCTAGATTGGTCTTTAGATGATTGGAAACACGTGCTTTGGAGTGACGAGTCAAAGTTTGAGGTTTTTGGGTAAAATCGACGAGTTTATGTCCGAAGATCTAAAACCGAAAAGTGATCCCGAACTGCATTGTGCCTACAGTGAAGCAAGGGCTTAGTTCTGTGTTAGTGTGGGGATGTTTCTCCTTTGCTGGGACGGGAGATTTATGCAGAGTCCAGGGTGTAATGAGGAAGGAAAATTATTTTGCAATACTCCAGAATCATGCAGTGCCATCAGGATTGCGTATGATAGGCCGTAACTTTACATTCATGCATGACAACGACCCAAAACACACTGCGTTAGTGTGTAAGCACTATCTAAAGGAGCAAGAAGAACAGCACACCCTGAAAGTAATGACATGGCCCCCCACAAAGCCCAGATTTGAACCCTACAGAGTTGTTGCGGGATGAACTGGACAGGAGGATCCGAAACATATGCCCAACTTCACACGAACATTTACGGAATATTCTGCAACATGAATGGATTAATATTCCACAATCCATTTTAACAAAACTTATCGAAACAATGCCTAGAATAGTTCGAGCGGTGATTAACAGCAAAGGAGGTTTTTTCGATGAAAAAAAAAATAATGTTCAGTATGTTAATTAGGCCAGAATAAGTTTTTATTTATTTATTTTTGTCTTTTTTACCTGTACATACAATAAAATCGCATTTTGTTTTTAGTTTCGTTTGTTTCTGTAACCTTTTCATGTTTTTTACCAACCGACCGAACTTCTCTGAACGGCACTGTACTTATTTGGTCTGTTAGGATGTCTTCTATTTAGAACCTTATTTCCCGTGAAAATATACAGTTTGCACTAATACTAGTGCAATCATAGAATACATCAGTAGAAATCATAAATAATAATGGTTCTATTGGAGAACCTTGTGGTACACTCTGTGTAAATAAAAGCTTATAAGTTAATGATGAATTCCAAAAACCACCCAGAACAAAGTGATTTTCCCTTATCCCGATTAATCCATCTACTTTAAATTAATATAAACAACCAATGTCCAATGGGATACATGGATTTCTCATTCCATCGCAAATACACATGGTTGTACGTATATGGAAGTCAGAGATATTGAAATGGATCTACTTTAATGCTCCTAGTTCAGAAATACTCCCAGCGAGTGCATAAATCAAAATGTCCCCATGTATTTCAGTATCCAGACCACTCGCTGTATTCTAAATATGGAAAAGGCTACAATCGAATGTCATCGATTAACAACGGAATATACGACCTTGGGGGCTAATAACAGTGCGCGCAAGTAACATTTAGGTATACTCGCGAAGCTTCCCTTATCAATTTCTGGTCCGTGTGTTCGTTCTCCCCCTTGCGGTGATGGCGTAAACTACCAATATTCCACGTTTTATACGCCGTCCCATTCCGCGATAATAATTCGCGTTTCCCTATGTGCTAACCGGAAATTAGTCGAAGTTCGCGTTCTCTAGTATGTGTACGAGCAGGGCCATTAAATTACATATTAAGACGCCGCGGCGAGAAGTTATATATCTGCGAAGGCATTACGATTTATGTGCCCATCTCGGTTCCCGGGTTCTTTACTCGTATTTCTTTAATGGGCGCTTAAAACTTTAATACCAACGGTTTCGACAGGATCTGTAACTGTATAATGGCTTTATTTTTTCCCTCTTTTACTATTCCCCTTTCTTTTCGGAGGAAATGAGTTGCGTCAAATATGAGGGTGGCGATTGAAAATGAGGCGTCTCATAAGGACTTCGTTATACTTGAGAATCACGTTAACTTGAGAAGAAGTTAATGTTGAAAATAGTATCATTAGAGCAATGATAAGCTATGGCTTAATGGATAAAGACATCGCAGTTAGAAACAATAAAGTGGCTAAGTGGTATTTGAAGACTGGCATGTATGTGTGTTATTGAAGCAATGAAAGCCATATTGACGGAACAGTAAACTCGCTAAAAGGACACTTTATTCTCATAAAGCGTATGAGTAACCTGGACCTGACAGAGGAAGCAATATGCAGGTTCTGCTAGGTAGAACAAAAGACTGTGACGTATCAAGATTTCCAACGAATTTCTTTATATTCTCCAAAAGCAAGTGCATAAGATAGTACCACACCACGTAAATTGGTGTAAAAAGGATATAGAAAATAGCACGTCATGAAAGCAAAATTGATAAAAATCTCACATAAAATTTTCATATGCGGTCCCTGGACAATTGCATCTGTACACTTACTCTCTTGTAAATATAACTTTGAAGTTCTAGCCCGTAGCGTATGTAAATTTTCCAGGGTCATATCGGCATATCGGCAGGCTGCGGAACCGCACGACCAACAACGCAAAACCATCGCTCTCTCCACTATAAAGTGATAAGCTCGCCGTAAATCTGAAATTCCAATTTCGGATATTTGAAGTCGTCTATCCGTTAACCTCCGATGGGCCTCTTTATTGGCGTTCCGCGTGCAGACAATAAATAAAATCAAGACGCAACGCTGTTTCGTCGTCCTCGAGTTCGTTTCTCGAGAACGTGGAACCTTAGAGGTGCGGTAAGCCGAAACGGCTTGAAAGGATTGGGTGGCGTTCCTTGGCGCATTCTGGGAACGTTTAAGGAATTGATTTTATTAGCTATTTTGTCCGTGGGGTAGATCCGGGGACATGGTTCTTACTTCTCGCGTTATTGGGTTTTTAGTTATCATCTAGGAGAGTGCGTTGCTTTACTGGTATTCCTTACGAAAGTAGCAAAAGGGTTATTATTGCCAATGGTATTGGGATTGCTTATTTTGCTAAATTTTGAATCAGTATCGTTGATCCATTACATGTTACTGGCAATTTTTTTTATTAGAACTGCCGCCCAAACAAATACTTGGTAAAGCGAACATTTGAATAATAAAAATGAGAAATTTTTTGGCTTTTCCATAAATCCATTGGCTCACAAGTCCACGAATTTTATGTTAAATGTTTCCGTTTTTGCTTGTTCTTTCAATTAGGTTTACGCGCGGTGTTCAATTTTTGCCTTCACAATCTTACCGATTGCGGTTCGGACCCATGTGTGGGGTCCTGACCATTCGCGAAGGAAGTGCACAAAAGGGAAAACCGATTCAAATAGCAATTGACCAGTGTGCAAAAGGCCTAAGAGTAAGGAGCTTCTTCCAAAAGGGCTTGGACGAAAATATTCGGCTAATGCGATGTGTGTCTGCGCTTCTCTCGCTTACCATTTTGCTTTGATGTTTTCGTGGGTGTACGAACAATGTCGTTTGGGATGCTATTTGTTGCCCATCATATCTTCGTGGAAATATACGATAGAACTAACTGAAGACGTTATCTGAGAAGAGAGTCTGTATTTGATCCCAAAGATTTTACATAGATTAAACAATCAAAGAGATATCGAATTGGCAATTTAGTTCATGCCACACACATCGTTGTGGTTATTATTGTTATTACATTTGTATACAGATATCATCGTTGGGTGTAGATACTGCATCGTTATTTATGTTTCGAGCACTAATCAGATCAAGCTGGTTAAAAAGGAATACACCAAACCAATCCAAAACTTAATAATTGTAATCCAACTAACTTGTAAATTCGTTACTGATACCGCCGCTTGGAGCACATTATTCACGCATTCATTTATGTGGGCATACGTAAATACATACCTACCCTCTCGAATGCTAATGAAAAAGAGGGCCAAAAGATCAAACGTTTCCGGCGTACACTCGACGGATTGGTAATTAAATTTCGCGTTGTATTTGTTCAGTTTCTGTTTCGACAAATAAATTAGCGACAAGCTAGGCGGTAGAGTACGGGATTCGCTCGTTTCACGTGACAGCCACTATAAACGCGTGTAGTACACGTTCGTACCAATATAGGCCGCTTGGCAAACGCGAACCGAACACGATTCGCTGCCGAAAATTCAACGCTAATAACGATTTCGTCCGGTTAAAATCGGATTATTTCATTTAAACTCGGGTACCGGCGCTCGTTTGTTATTCTTTCCGCTTCTCATCCATCGCGGAATCGGTAACATCATTTTTTGGGCAGCGATAATTTTACATAAACTTTTTCCCGGTTTGTCGTTTTTTTACCCTCTCTTTTTTATTTTCGGCGTTATTCGTTCGAATAACGGTGAAATCCATTTATGTAAACATGGTCGTGTTTTAACGGAATTGCACTTGAAACAAGGGAATTGGGTAAAAAGTTTATTATTATTCGGAAAAGAATTGACAGCTACAAATAATGCGGAATCCCGCTTATTATAGGAAACAATATACAGACGATACATCAATCAGACTGATGAAAATGCAACTTAAAAAAATTTTATTTTATGTCTTACTACATTCATGCACTTACTGATCGTTCAGCTTATTGAATTAAGTGTTATCGGCGATGTAAGTGCGTAACACTTGCCTATGTTATATTCCAAGATACAGATGCTTAATATCGCGTTACTGACGTCGTAAATACGAATTTATCGTTTTCGAAACGGGCATATTATGGTAAGTAAAGCAGCTGAGGTGCTTTATGGCGAATCCTAAAGTACCCTCTTTAGCGTTCAACATGACCTTCTACATTATGGAAATATTGGATAAACGGCATTTGCACAATCTTTACCTTTAAAAATGAATATTGTATTAAAATAATTATATTATCCGGTTATTAAACAGAACACATCAGAAAAAGCCTAGAAACAATAACCAAAAAATATAACGCTAAGATAGCTTAGCTTCCTCATGGTATTGATGGAATAATTCACGGCAAACGCAACAAAAGGAGATAAAAAAAAACACTAACAGACGGACATGTTTCTGCCTACCCGGCATCATCAGCGCGGTTTCGAGAGTGGCGCTACCAGCGTCGCCATCTCGTGTTTAGCAGTCAGAGAACTGCTCGAGGGATGGTTTGGGGAACAGGACCCGGTTTATGTCGCTGTTTCCTGAACGGCAGGCAAACGTTTCTTTGGCACCAGAGGGCGCCAAGAAATGTCGAGTTTGTCGTTTTGAAAGTTGTGGCATTAACTGTGAGGCAACAGCGATATAAGGTAGAGATAAAAAATTACTCTCGAAACCATGCTGATGACGCTGGGTAGGCAGAAACATGTTCAGGAAGCAGCGATATAAACCGGGTACTGTTCCCCAAACCATCCCTCGAGCAGTTCTCTGACTGCTAAGCACGTGATGGCGACGCTGGTAGCGCCACTCTTGAAACCACTCTCGAAACCACGCAATGACGCCGGGTAGGCAGAAACATGTCCGTGTGTTACTGTATTTTTTTTCTCTCCTTTTGTTGCATTTGCCGTGAATTATTTCACCAATACCATGAGGAAGCTAAGCTATCTTAGCATTATTTTTTTTAGTTATCCGGTTTTTGTTTAAAATACTTTTAAGAAACAACTGAACTTCTATACTAACGTTAACAACTAGATCTAATAAGAGTGTACAAGTGCAATAAGTATTATAGAAAAACGAGAGTCTTTCTACGTCCTCGATGGAAATAAAAATTAGAGCGGAGACAAAAAAAAAGGGGGCAACGAGATATTCTTTAATTAACTTCGCGTAATGGAAATTTATAGAATGTCCACAGCGTGAGAATCCTCCTTCGTCGGCCTCACCGAATTCCTATTACCAGAATTCGTCGAGCGGGATTGGAGCTTCGAAATTAGTAATCTTACACCAAGTAAAATATGTATTAGGGAATCATGACACGGCAACAGGAGCGAGCATACTGTTCCTTTATTCATGCCTTTATTCTGCCTCCCGAAAACAAAATCGCAGGACATAGTAAGGTGAGATGACGCGGTGACAACATGTTGATTATAGGCTAAAGTGTATTATATACTTTATGTATGTAAATAGAAGTTATCACCAAACTTTTAAGGACGTAAAATGTATGTTTTTTTTGTAACCTTTTTTTAAAGAAGGAGCCAAATGTTTCTAAGTACTAAAGGTATTCATATTATGTTAACAAGCGCACATAATCAAGTTTTTTTTTGTCTATATTTTACATAACATATGATAAATCCAATTTATATTCCGTTCTATGCGCCATATCGATACACCGGAAGTTTGTCGCATACTTCTGGCGAACAGCGTATAGACATGCATATATTATATGTTACGAGGTCGTATTTCCGAAGTAATAAAGCAAGTTTAAATGCAGTTTGGTCCACTGCAGTTGCATCATCTGCTCATAAACCAACTAATCACGCACTCATGGTTTTCAATGAATAATAAATTGCGAACGCCGCGAATTTATATTTGCGTGCGAAATGGTGAACGGAATACGAAACCGCGATGATAATTGCACGATTGCCCGTACAATAAAACTCATCGAATTATTCATCGGATGCGACAAATATTGGCGTAAACTATTTTGTTTCATCGTGATTCGATTAATAGTTTATTTATGTCATAACCGAGGCGAAGCGGAGGTTCGCAATTTTTCTGCGGTATTTCATTCGTATTGCCTGAAGTCTCCGTTATTGTTTTTCCGTTAATATCCAACTTTCTTCTCCATGTAAATAGGTGGTTTCGTAGAGAGATATTTTTGTTCTTCTCGATATTCGTCTATATCTAAAAGATTTCCTTTGAAATGGGTAGTAAACCCTGTTTAGGTTTCCTTTGCTATTTATTATGGTTTCTAAGTATCGGATTGATGGTTAAAAACGAAACTAACAAACTCTCGTTAGTTTATCTCCTTAACATATTTTAATTTAATTAACTAAGTTTAAAATAAACAAAGTTGGGATAAAACTTTACACATTTAGTTACAGTTAGTACGTAGCGCTTTTTATTAAACTCCAGAGACTTTTGCTCCCGTGAAAATAACGTATACTTCACGTGCATAATGGAAGCCTCGCCAATCAGGAAATTTAATTACCGAATTCGACAGAGGGAAACATCGGTTTCACGTGCCACTTCCCGCTCGGACCATTTTTGTTCGCGTTCGACGCTAAATGACGGGTTCTCAATTAAATAAATATTTTCCAACTAGCATATTGGCGTATTTGGCGATTGGCGGCGGTCGAACAGTGGCTGTTTGATCGCAAATACCCGTGTCATTTCGTATGCGCGGCCGATTGTCGCTGGGATGTTTAATGAACGCGAACCGTATGTATTGTCACAATTGTTTTGGAATATTTTCGCCTTCGGTGATACGTTTTTTTGTTTCCGAACGTTTTTCGGTTAATTTTTTGCAGCGAGTAATACGATTTTGGAAATTTTAATCCGAGTTTATTTTTGACGTGAATAGATCAAACTGAAGCGATTGTTATTGGATAAACACAAGGCTATAAATCTATTAATTAAAATAATAGGTTCTTTTATACAATGTTTTCAGTGAGTACCAGTTAATAATGTGTAGAACATACATGGGCAGCCCATAAAATGCTTACTAAATAAAAAATCTGACCCGCAAATCTCCCCATTAAATGCAGAATCTGAGGTTTTAATGGGAACACTTTTGTAGGCGCTGTGGCAGTTTCTGTCTGCCCATGTCATACCATCTCGACTCCATGTCACTGAGGAAGCGTTGATTCTTATCTTTCACTTGGTCGTCATTGCTGAAGCGCGTTCCGGCCAAATGTTCTTTCAACTTAGGAAACAGGTGGTAGTCACCTTGATTGTTGAAATACTTGAAAATACTTGAAATTGTTGAAAAAACAAAATTTCTTATATTCGAATTCTCTTAAACCAATTAAAATTGAAATGAGAATGTTCAGAACAGTTTTCTTCTACCTTCCTTTAAAACAAAAGATTTTTTCTTCTTTAATACCAGCAGAAAGATGAAAGCAAAGTAAACTGCCATCAATACTCCTTAAATCCATTTCTATTACGGCGGATGATCTTCTTTCGTCTTCGTTTCCTCATCTAAGACCGCGTATAAACGACCCGTGACGAGCTTCATTAAACACTGAACCAATCGAAAATTGAATTAGTCCCAGTCATGCACCGTCCCTCCCGCCCTCGCCGACAACTTAATCCGTTAAATTAAAAGTTAATATTTATAAGACTATTGTGAGCGCTATGGGTTCGTACGAGGACGGAAGGAGGCCCTTTTCGCATCAAATTATTCCCTTTGTATTTCCAATTAGTCATAATGTGGCGGTTGATTCAGGAGCGGAACGCGCGTCAGGTTAAAAGTAATTAGGTCGGGGTTAATTTCCTTCGCCGATTCGTTCAGAGAGCGGCGGTGAAGGTACGCTCGGTTAGCCATTGGCTCCCAAACGATCCTCTTGTTTAATCGCGTAATAAAATGGATTCTCTTCATTTGAATAGGAGGTTATTTACCTGTCGTATACATATTCTAGTGTAAACTCCATTTAAGCGTCACATATTTTAAGTTGTTAGCACGCTTGACAGTTAGCAAGGAACCTTGCTTTACATTTTACCATTTACAGTTCATATCTTAGCTATCAGTTCACCATTTCCGACTTTTAGAGGTAAGGTAAGGTAAGAGAGTAAAGAATCAACATACGTAAAACTTTATTGATTTATACAAAAAAAAAAACAGTTATAGGAACTAAAATTTTATAGTTGAGATTAGTTTCAGTCTGATGTTGAGATTAACCTATACCAGAGTGATCAACGGTTAAGAGCGATCATGGCTGGTATAACTGGCCCTTTAACCTTTTAATTTTAGAAAATTAATTTTGTAGATAAGCTTTAATCGAAAACACAACGCCTCAAACCACAGTTCACCATTATTAATCCAACACCGACGTAAGTTACATAACAGTACATCCTATAAACTACCTTACCTAGCAGTTTGGGAACGACGCCGCGGCGCTAGGGTAGTTACGATTTCGCACCCTTCCCAACTCAAATTCGAGCAATTAAAGTTAGTGTAATGAATCAATGTGTACACTCGATTTATTTAATTAGACGAAATGTGTTTGTGTGTTTAACCCGAATTGTGTCGGCGCGCGGTAAACTAGGGGAATTTTACGCGGAAACTTTGCACCCGTGATCCTCCTAGGCTATCTAGGTTAGCTTAGCAATTATTTCACGACAAGTGTACTTCCGAATTCGGGGAAGTTAACTTCCCAGTTTGGTGAAACCCGCCCGAAGAAAAACTTTATTGGTGGAAATACCGCAAGGTGCGCTGCTATCGATCGGCGCGCAGTTATTTTGTGAACTTCCTTCGGGAGATATAATTAGAATATTGCGGTGAGAATTTCATCCTTGCAAGCGGTTAAGTTTATTGAACATTCTTGTTGAGAAAGTATTAGTTATGGAAATACATAAGTCTAAATCATTGTTGTATTTATTTACTTAACACTGCGCTGTTTCGGGAAGAGGAATTTCTTTTTAAAAAGATGGTGTTTTATTATGATTTGAATTGGTTCAAAATGCTCTCCCAAAAATATACACAAAGGTCGGACCGAGGTAGGAAACAATTACTACCGATTAAGCGCAGACGGAACTATGGATGCGTTAGGACGAAGCATAGTCCACGTAATTGGTGGTGTTTTGTATTCAGATCGCCCAACAAAGCCATATTTAGTAGTCAATAAAATGTTAAAACGGATAAATGCTGATACAATAACGGAAGTAGTTGTTAGCGGTATTAACAAAATGTTCGAAGATGTGAGGAAACGGGATAAAGCTTTGTTTTCTGTGAGTGAGGCTGTAGCTTATATAAAAATAACGAATCCGTTACTAAACACAACGCTTATAAGTCCCATAGCTCCCTGAATTGTGCGAAACTCGTGCATTGTTCGTGATCGATATCAACGTCATATACTACTCTATTTGTCCCTGCATGATGATATTGTCAGACGTTCCGTGTGCATCGGAGAACAGGAGTGGAAATCGTTTTGAATATGTATGTACGTGCGACCAATTGGTCTTGCGGTATAGGACATAGGACGTTGTATGTATCCCGAGTTCAATAGTGGCGCAGGGTTCATTTCACAAATTAAATTACAAATTGAATTTAAATTTAGTGCGTCCTGAACGTGATCGCGTTATCAATGCGAAAATTCTCGGGCGAGATTCGTTTTTTGTCGGATGGAAGGGCAGATTGTGCACGTTACATTGGTGTAACTGGATGAAATATGATTTTCGGACTTTAAGTATTCTTTTTGAGGAAGATATAAACATGGTCATTTTATTTCGAAAACAGTATTTTTTTTATGTGTGCTCCAACGAAGTATATAAGCTTTAAATATAACCTCGGAAGCATTTTAATGTATAAATTGTGTTGAGCAACAATTTATAAGTGAATCTGAGACGTGTGAGGAATGATATGATAAACAATGCGTAGAAAAAGTTATTCTTTATGAAAACAAAGCGAGTTTTAAAATTAGCGCGGAATATTGCACTAATTCTGTTAATTTCGCATTAAATTCAAGTAAACTCTTACGGTTTCAAGGTTTTACGTTAGAGTTATTTGATTTGGCTTCTAACTAACATAATAAACAACGTAGAGATTAGAATGAATGACACAGTTTATAAGTAACATAAAAAAATGGACCTTGTTGTATACATCCGAACCGCTTTACAAAGGGTAATTTTGTTAGGTACCTCAAGAAATAGCGTGTCCGTAGTATTTTGATGGCTACATAAAAAAATTTCGTTAAACACCGACAAAGAAATGTACTACAGCGTCTGTATTTTTGGGCATAAAAGAAATCGTAGGATGTCGGATACGACGCGAGAAAGACGATATAATGTCGCGGCGCAAAGAAAATTTTAACATCCCAACGTCGCTGCCGTTAAAGCGCTTTAGTACGGATGGATGATAATATGGAATATTAATTTTGCAAGGCCTATTCCACGTAATTTGGTATTCAAGAGCCAGATTTAAGACTGTTCGCGGTTTCTACGTGAAGTTGAAACGGACTTAATCGCTATAGAATTTTATTTTACTTTTTCAGGTATCTTACTTATTTGGGAAATGTAAGAAAAGGAACGTTGGGAAAGGTATCTGGTGTTTAATCCTTGTTCTTAGGATGGTCTCAGTATGGTAATAAGAAAGATATTAGTGACAAATGATTACTTTGGCTATTGATGTTTTGAGAAAATCATCCTCAAGATATGTGGGTGCGGCGATCGCTGATACTTAAAAAATAAACGCATACACCATTAGTGGATAAAGCACGGATTCATCAGTAGTAGCCCGAGACCCGCCAACAATCAACGTAAGTACCAGTTACGTAGAATATCGACCAGCCATGAGTTATTAGTAATAACTTATTACTCTTCAGCATTTGCCCAATCTGGCGTAAGGAAAGCAATGGAAAATGCGAGAATTGCTTATCCGGGGTCCGAGACTAGTAGACAAGCTCACTAGGCATCAGTCTTCAGTGAAATCGTCAGTGATCATTTAGGTTTTCAGGAGTTGTGAGGATCGCCATTTGGAGAAAACTTGTGGGATGAACTATGGGCGTACTCAAGATATCAGATAAGTATAAAGAAGGAGGGTACTACTGGTAAAGTGAAGACCCAGATACCTAATAGGCATTCGTTCCTCTTCGTTCAAATTGTTGCGGGTTGCCTTTGTTTAATTGATTAATTTTAGAAGATTGCTGCCGAACCATTCATCCACCCCGAATAGGGCTTCTTCCATATTTGCAACAACCATAACTCTGGATTGGCTACTCTCTGTCATCTAAAGCTTCTGCCAGGAACTCCAATACATCCATGGGAGCTTTTGCTATAGATCCACGTGTGTTTTTATTTTAAATTACCTAAATAGTAGATAAAACAGAAAACAAATGGTTATTTTTATCTTTAAACAAACAAAACGCGTCAGTTAATAAATCTTTTTGCCAAACTCATAGAATAAACAAAACTGCGATAGCATCTAGTATATCCATCTGAACTTACTGTAAACAACTTAATTGCATTCTCATAAATCACCTAACAGGTTGCCGTAACCTGCGCCCACGTACAATGGCTGCAGGAATAAATGACGCCCTGTTTATTACGCGGTCTTTTGTCGGAGAAACTTTTAGCCGCGCGGCAGGATGTATTGCGGTGCATTGTGCATTGCGGCGAGGTTTCTGGTAACCGTTATCTGCGAACTCGACTGAATTCCCGCTGACAAACGCACACGTAATCTAACTTTGGTCGTTGTCGAGACCGTAGTAGTAGTAGTTCACATTGATTGCGGTTCTTAAATATGCGCCCAATCGATTGGATAATGGATATGCACGGCTCGAGAAAGTTCGCTGCGGGCAAGTTTATTCTGAGCCATTTGTTACTCGCTAACTGTGACTCGGAAGAGGGAAGGTGCAGTGGTGGTGTGGGAACGTAGGGTGGCCGTGTTTAGATTTATGATGAATGGTAAATAACGAGGCGATATTTTATTTTCTAGATGGTGTATTTTTACCAGCCATTTGCTACGTTAGCTGACAGAATATTTATTTAATGTAATTTATTGATTACATGTTTAGACATCGATAGCGATCCATTTCAGAATAGGCAGATTGTTCGAAACATCTTCCCCTTTGCTATAAATTGTTCCTTCGGGATAAAAAAAAAGTTGATACAAAATCGAGTAATCCGTGTTCTTTGAGATTCATATTGTTAATGCTGGTATGCCACACGTTGTCCAAAAAAATACGTAAAATCGAGCACTTGCTAATTGTAAGACCTTAAATTGTTCCTACATATGCAAAGCTTCAGTTCTTAAGTAAAATACATTCTTTTCCAAATGCTTTTGAAGAACGGTCTCTACTTAAAAAGAGTATCTCGCTGCAAAACAATCTATCGCTAATCGATCAAAACTCGAGCTATTCAACACTCTCTGTCTTGGGACTTCACACAACTGTTTACTAGAGACAGAAGGCAAGAAGTAACAAACAATATACAATGCGTGTCGTCCAAATTTATTTTCCATCCATCCATACATAACTTGGCCATCTCTTTTTCTAAAATAGCACCTAAAAGATTACAGAAACAGCATTGTGAGTGTACTCAATTTCATTTACCTCAAGCATCTAGTAAACAGCACCCCTCCGCACCACTCGAAACGCCACATATTTCACCCTATACAGCATCGTCAAATGTCAAGTGCGCCGTATATATTACGCTTAGTTGAATTCCCCATTAAGATAAACTAAAACCAGACGTTGTTGGGTGGAGGGCGTATTTGCATGGATAATTAAACTGAGAGGCGTCACGTAGTTCTACAATTACTAGGATTCAACAGGAAAAACACATACCCCACCATCTTATCTACGGCGGCGTCTGAAGTTATGATCGCACTAAAGGCCCCCAGTATGCGATAGAGTAAATACGCTTAGCTTCTGCGTGTCCTACATGCGAAATGAAGATCTAGGAGGGTATGGCTCGGCGTAGACAGCGCTTGGAGGGTTTTTGAGGGAGGAAAACGTATGTATTATGTACGAATATAGTAATCGTAAATGTGTGGGTATAAATATTAATAACTAACTTTGTGTTTGAGTAAATATGCATCTAATACTATTGTTCACCGGTTTATTTTGTAAATTATTCTGTTTGAGGACTTTAAAGTTCAGTCATGTAACTGTAGCTGAACATTTGAATTTAAACAAGTACGTTAATATACTTGGCAATTTAATTTTCTCAACAAAAAACTCAACAAAAAACGATACACGGAAGTATAATGAACTATAGAATTGAGAATCATCAAGTTCGTTTATTTTCAATAACTCACTTAAAGAATTAAGGAAACTATGACGGATATCTTTTTTAATAAGTCGCGAGTGATCGCGCGTGATCACAAAACAACAAGATTGGGCTGCGCTTTATCGTTTTGGACTCGATACGATCAGGAGGGAGATTAATTTTTGGACCGCATCGTTACAGGAGATGAGACTTGGGTGTTTCGCATGATCTCTGAGTTCAAGTAACAGTCAATGAAATGGTGACACACATCGTCGCCAACCAAAACGAAAGCCAAACAGACGCTTCCTGCATGAAAGATTATGGCAACTGTCTTTTGGGACAGGAAATGGATTTTGCTACTGGATTCCTGAGAGGCAATTGTAATATATTGTGAGATCTCGAGAAAACTCCTCCATGCTGTACAAAACAAGCAGAGTGGCCTACTGTCTTCCGGTGTGATGTTGCTTCATGACAATGCAAGACCGCATGTTTCTGTACAAACACAAGGTCTAATCAGGTCTTTTGAATGGGAACAACTGAATCATCCATCTTGCAGTCCGGTTCTTGCACCCAGTGATTTTTACTTGTTTTGTTACTTAAAGGTGGTCGGAAGAAGTCGGAAGAAATAATGTGTCTGTAGCATTTCGATGGAAACATAAAAAAATTTCGTTAAACACCGACAAAGAAATGTACTACAGCGTCTGTATTTTTGGGCATAAAAAAAATCGTAGGATGTCGGATACGACGCAAGAAAGACGATCTAATGTCTCGGCGCAGAGAAAATTTTAACATCCCAACGTCGCTGCCGTTAGAGCGCTTTAGTACGGATGGATGACAATATGGAATATTAATTTTGCAAGACCTATTCCACGTAATTTGGTATTCAAGAGCCAGATTTAAGACTGTTCGCGGTTTCTATGTGAAGTTGAAACGGACTTAATTGCTATAGAATTTTATTTTACTATTTCAGGTATCTTACTTATTTGGGAAATGTAAGGAAACGAACGTTGGGAAAGGTATCTGCTGTTTAATCCTTGTTCTTAGGATGATCTCAGTATGGTAATAAGAAAAATATTAATGTCAAATGATTACTTTGGCTATTGACGTTTTGAGAAAATCATCCTCAAGATATGTGGGTGCGGCGATTGCTGATACTTAAAAAATAAACGCATACATCATTAGTGGATAAAGCATGGATTCATCAGTAGTAGCCCGAGACCCGCCAACAATCCACGTAAGTACCAGGTTACATAGAATATCGACCAGCCATGAGTTATTACTCTTCAGAATTTGCCCAGTTTGCCAGTGATTTTTACTTGTTTTGTTACTTAAAGGTGGTCAGCGGTGCGACGATGACGAAGAAGTGAAAACTGCAGTCATTGATTGGGCTTCTCACAGGGGGCAGATTTCTATGACATCGCACATAAGTTTTTCACATAAATGCAGAGATAGTCATGTTATTTCCGCATTTCTTAAGAAGACTCCAAGATCGCATAACTTATCATCAATTCGAAAGACCCATTCACTTACTGCTACTTAAAGACCCGAAAATTCGATTCCCTAATTCCTAAAACATCCCAGAATTCGGGCACTTCATAGACCTTTCCATTCGACTTCCATTTTATGATGAAGTTGCTGTACTCTCCAGAGATCCTAACATTACTCCAACGTCTAAACTTGTCTTTACCGAAGATATCATTACTGACATAGAGTCTGCTCTGGTTGTGTTTGATTTTTGGGCAAATACCGTCGGTATCATATAGCATTACGGCTTTCTACGAAAATTTCAAGCACTCTATAATCTTCTATATCTTTCTATCTTCTATGTCTTTCTTGGCATTATTAAATTGAATTACGCTACGTTGGTCAAAAAAATTGCCTGTTGTTCTACACACAAACTTCTGTATCCCGCTCGCGGTTTCCAACCGTACGCTCTAAAATGTATATATGTATGTGCAGACAGCTGTTATTAATTGACAGCCAGATACGGTTCGCTGAATGCACGGCGCTTGCATGATCCGCCTATACAGAGCGTTTGGTTTCGAAAGGGTTTAAACTATCTGATTCTTATTGTGTTGCGCTCCGTCTGCGTCCAAACAAAGACTATTTAATATCGCTACCGTTGCGTCGTCGTATTTTAGTAGTTGCACGTAAATTATACGATTGAATCTTGGAAATTTGTATGTGCGATATTACGTACGTAACGTACCTATGTTACATAGGATTAAATCTCTGCAGTCTAATTTAGATGCTGCAAAATAAGCTCTTATCTCTGCGCTCCTCAAATGAGATTGAATTATATAAGTTGATATTGAAGTTTGAATTTGATCGGTTTGAAGTAATTGATTTTTGGATGTTGTAGAACAATGATTCTTAATATGGGGTAATTACCTCCCGCGGAGTAAAATGATTATTTGGTGTTGGACTTTTTTCAATAAAATAAATAAAATATTCGCGGCGCAAACAGCCTCTTCTTATGGAGTTGTTTGCGGATATGAAAAACAATAAGAAACAGTTCGACACATGTGCATTTTATAGAGCCAGAGAAGTCGGTCTCTGCATAGATTTGGCTAATTTTCTTTGCTGAAGTCGCTTTATGTATGATATTAAAGTTTCAACTGTATAAAGTTTAAAGTTATCGGATAAACAATTGTTGAAAAGAATCAATCGCTAACCTATCTCTTGCGGATCTACCGACCGCATTTAATGTTATAATGAAAATTAATGAAAAATCACTGTGTCTTGCTAAATAATGGCTAAACCTCTTGAGTACCTTCTTCTACTAAGGAGCGGAATAAAAAGGACATTCAAGAAATATTGGACGAATAACTTAAACCATTGCTCAAGTAAAATCTCCGAAAAAAAGATGACACTTTCGGCGAATAGTACTCATCTAATACCGACCGTCCTGAGACGATATTAATGCCGTCGTAAATGTGTTCGCCTTTTTCTCTTCCTATTCGGAGAGTCAAGCGGGTATACGCTGAGCAATGGCTGCTTTGATGAAAGATTTACGATTACTTCTTTATATAAATTCTTGGAACAGGAGTGACGCATCGTCGGAACGACTTCAGGTTACGGTAGAAACGCTTTTTGTGCGCACGATATGGCTTTCAACGACCCGAGAGATTATTAAAAGTATCATTCAACTGAATAGGTTTCCCCCTACACGACGACGGAAAATAACGACAATATGTTTTCTTCTTAAAGCGATGAGGTAGCAGATAAATGTATGGATGTCGCTAAAAATAGTCTCAGATCAAGTCTCATCAAATCGGAGTATTTGAAACCTTCTCCTCTATTATACAGATATGTTAGAGATTTGTACGAAATTATTGTATGGTATAAGCAAGCGCTAAAAGCAAAAAATCCACAACGAAAATTAATCGTTGTGATATATCAAGAGAGATGAGTTTTAGTTCTAGGATTAAGAACGTGTTGATGGAGAAGAACAATGCGAAATGCAAGTAGATACTACTGAAGTGAATACTGTGTATAAAGAAGAATCCTACGCAACACAAGGTGTAACAGCAGCATCTGACAAGCCAAAATAATGCAGAATGGAAAGCAAGGAATCATGCAAACGCTCTGGTGAAAATTAATGAAATAATTTGTGTGGTGCGGAGTGTGCCGATGCTTTAGTGTTTACTAGTTCCTTTTTCCGTTTACATAATTGAATTGAACGTCTTTTTTCCAAATTTTATTTTTTCTGTTTTTTTTTATTCTCAATTCCATTTAATAGAAATATTTTAAATAATGTTATTCTTTCTGTATACACTGCCGTTCAGTAAAATTCGGTCATACAATAAAAATCTATTATATCACAC
>CACRWH010006442.1:0-18066 GCA_902655005.2 Marronus borbonicus | reverse complement strand
ACGATCATCTGCATCAAGATAGCCGCTGAATAATTCAATAGTATCTTAGTACCTGAACCTTCTCTCCAAGATTTCGACACTAAAGCCGTTGCGAAAATCCCTACGATTCCCAAAATCGATAACACGCAACCTATTAGCGAGATATAATTCAATACGACATCTTCGATCCCGCTAACTAATAAGGCGAAATGGGTTAGATGTGTGAACTTGCACATTTGAGACGTGCTGTCGTAGATAGCCTGATTGTCGACAGACCAGAAGCCGAAGATTCCCACCCATAGCTCATCGATGCCGTACTTCCAAAATCCGCAATATTTTTCGCTAGATTGGCTTTGGAGTGGTTTGAAAATAATTGGTATGGGTTCTTGGAGATATGGTGGTTGAAATCCATCGACAAACATGCTTAAGATCAAGCTGTCTTCGGTTCTTGAATAATTGGCGGTGTTAAACAAAACACCATTGAGGAAAATCGCAGTTACTAAATTGATTTCATCATCATTCGGTTGGTCCAGTAGAATTTGTTTAAGTAATCGTGGCGGAAGGAAAACTGCGAATACTAGATCATCAGTAACAATATTTTCCAACGCCATATCTCTAGTGATATTCGCCATGATATATTCATCATCCCCGTCATTTTCATAAGCAGCTATCCCGATGATATTGTTTGCCTTTAAATTGGCAACCTGCGCGAAAATATTCTGCGTTGATGTAACCGTAATATTGTGTACTCCACTATCCTTTCGTTTGTTGTTTATCGACGAGATTAGAGCCAGATCGAAGCTGTATAATATGATATCGGTTGCGTTTAAGTTAATTTGCGATTTACGTAAGAGATCACTGTCTAAATTCATCACTGCATTCATATTTTCTACAAAGAGCGCTATGTCGAAGGGTTTAGTAGATTGAGCAATCTCTTGAAAGATTTGAGCCATTAGATACACGTCGTAGGCTATGTATTCGTTGTTGGAATTTGATATAACGTCCTTGAGAGCCTGATTCTTTTCGTTGATAGTTTTGTTGGAATTAATCAATGCGATTAAAGCTTTAGTTACAGCTGAACCTTTATTATCAGATGTAGTTCCTGTAATTTCACCCCATTCCGCGCCCATTTGAAAGCTTCCTAAGCAAAATCTGATTAATGACGTACCGTCGGATTGAAGATACACACCGGCAGGGGGCGTTACTTGGCCCAATTGAATTTCAGGCCACATTACCTCTTTTTTATCGGTAATACTCGTAGTATAGGTACAAATTTTGCTGTTAGTTAAAATATTTACCTGCATTTCTTCTGAATCTAGTAAGGAATTTAGATTTCTACTCAATAAATCGTACACTTTGCTTGTATTAGTCCCAACATTAGTCGTTAAATGAAATGATATATTTACCGTAGTGCCTTGGTTAAAGATTTCCGAGACGTAAGTAGGACGGATATTCTTCAGATCGTATTCCAAAATGGCATCAATATTCTTTGTAGTTTCTGTATGAATATTGTAAGGTAAAAATGTATGTTCAGCTCTTAAATAGAGGGTTAGATTTAAAACAAAGTCGGAATTATAGGTTGCTGCAATATCAGCTATGATGACATTGCTTATTACCTCCTCAAATTCCGGGTATTTGAAACCTTTACACCAGTAGGAACCGGGGCCTAAATCTCTTGGTTTTATACCGTAAATTACCATATCTTCTTTAGTCCGTACTAATTTCATTTCCTCGGCGCCATAGCGGTCTCTAACTTTAGTTGTTGATGGAGCGTACACATCAGTAAAACAAAAAATTTGTCTATCAGCATTTACATAAGCCAACTTCAGCGAATTCTCAATAGTAACATAGATAGTTTGTTTGACAGGAATGAAACGAAGATTAATCGATGGTTCTGGATAATTATCGAATTTTTTCTCGCATCGGTCGCATTCTTCGTTCACGTAGTTCTTACATCCGGTTTGGCAAGCAAAATTAGCCCTCTTAGCGTAGCAATGACATTTCGAAGATGATCCGCAAATTTTTGCGTAAATATCGCAAAAATTCGGGTTGTTCTCTCGTAGGCGGTATACGCACAAACCCTGGTTAAGCTTGTCACAATCTTCCGTACGAAAATTATTGGATGGACCGTTGGCAATTACGACGCAGTCACCACCGCTGTAGGCGGCTTCGTTGAAGATATCCCCATATTTGGTGCCCAATTCCAACCATTCATAATATCCGTAACCTCGATTCTTTTCTACTCCGATCCAATAAGAGACGTGCAAGATGTTCTTGAGTACGTTGAAGATGGCATTATCGTATTCGGCATAGGATACTCGATCTTGGAAAGGGCACATTGGTGGGTAGGTTGTGTTTTCTACGACATGGTAGCAGTACTCAAGAAGGCAACTATATGAACTCTGTAATCAATAAGACAAAATTCGTTTGATTAATTGAAATTTTATATATGTGTATCGAAAATTCTTATCGATAATTAGGCATGTTTTAAAAATAATTAATAGAATACAAAACAGGCATGCAGTGTGTCAGTAAAGTAACGCACAGTATTCATAACTTTGTTATAAAATGGAAATGCTGTAACACATTAACGCAACCAATATTTTGTCATTTACTGTTCTATAGCTATGACGTCATGTTTTATTTGTGAATTGTAATCCCGTTCCTTCCGACAAAAAATGAATTTTATATTATTTTCCGCGTACAATGATACCCCATACTGCGGATCATCTACTCACCATTTACAAGATACGGGTTATCATTTGAGATCATACTCAGTCAACTCCTACACTAAGTGTATTTCATAAGGATACTTTTCTGTTTTTTTTCTTTAATTTTCACAGCTGTGGGTTGGTGAATATTATGATTTAATCCAAGTTGACTATTAGAAATGTACGAATTATCAAAATTCATGTTCAATCAAAATGTTCAAATTAATGTTTTCTTCGGCCTGAAGCTTCTGGTTTCCGTAAATTTTTGAAGTATCCTGCTAACTGATATCCGATGAGCACTTTTTTTTCTTTTTTTTGAAAAGCGATAATAATTTTTTAAGCTGTTGGGATTATTGATAAATCTCGACTCTTTTCTTGTTGGACCGTGGAAGAAACAACTGATTTTTTAAGATTCTGGAAACAATGGCATGGAACATTACTTTCTAAATATAAGTTTTCTTTGTCTAGCCCCTAATTAAGATTTGAATACTTATCAAATTAAGACATAAAATTCATATTCATATGGAATAATTAGATCATTGTCGGATAAAACAATAGAGTGCTGTTTAAATTTAATTTATATTTTATTTTTCATTTACATCTAATAATTTATCATTGAAACATATTTATACTAGATAATGTAAACGTGTAGGAAATATTTGTATGCCGATATTTCAACATTGTTCATTATTTTCATTATATGCATTTATCTTAAACATATTTGATTGTAACTTGTTTCTAAATTTCATTAATTTCAACGAAAACTTAACGACATTGTTTTGCTGTATAGATTTTCTGCGATTTAGTTAAATAAATAAAACCAAAGCACAGCGCTGCTAATTGATAATAACTTTTAATTTGGTTTTAATCTTAATATTCGCTGAAAAATAGAGGTGTTGTGTGTATCCAACGTTGGTCAAAAATTGCATTCTGTCAACTTTTTAAAGCAGAGTCACGTAAACTGTTTATATTGGACACATTACCACACTTAACGCTCTTAAAATAATTCTTAAGAATGTTTTGTGAGAATTAACTTACTGTGTCATCTTCTTCATAATTGTAATCCACATAGCTGTTTTTGCTATCTACAACTTCTTCCTCGGTATCAGTTGCCCCCTCATATTCCTCCTCCACTTCTTCCTCTTTATCTTGTTCCTCGGTCTGGGGACGATATTCATGCGAATGTGACTGTTTTCCTCCATGTCCTTGCCAATCGCTGGAGTCAGAAGACCGCCACTCATGGGAATGCTTACCATGACATTTGTGATGGTGATACTTCCCACGGCATCCCCAATGATGTCTGTCACTATTCACCGTTTGTATCAATAAAAGGGTAATGCAACATATATAAATTACTATCCTTTCCATCTTAAATTCGCTATTCGTAATCTGCGGTTAAACCTAAACGTCGTATAAGTAGTAATTAGTTATTGGAAGACTGAGTGATTGATCCAGTGGATTAATTCCTTTATCGTTTTATCTCTACCTCTCTGGTCACGCTTTGATGGGCATTCAGATACGCGGACATATATCTATAATTGATTATCCTATTCTCAACTCCCTACAATAGGCTTGATATTCGAGGATAACCTGTAAACATACTGTTATCGCTTATTTATTGCCTGTTTTATATTCCAATTATCTCTGTCCATATGGTGTCTTTGCTACAGGGCAAATAGATTGTATTGAAAACTAATAGAATCGTAAATATGTCGAGTTATTTTTATAGCAATTCAATGTATCAAGCTGTCACCATAAAAAAAAATGATCCTACTGCTACGCTCTTTGTTGCTTTGGTAGTTCACTTTCTACCACACATACCATAGTAATTTGTATGCAAATTTATAGTGTGGTTTCTAAATTATTTTCTAATATGAACGATCTACTGCTGCCTCGATGTTATTGGTCTACGAAATCGGCTGGTGTTTTGTAAAAAATGTAACAGTTTGTATATTTTTCGAAATATTGAAAATCTCCAATCGTTTTTTGTTTCCATTAAAGATGTACATAGTATTTTTATATATAAAAAAAAATTGAATCTTGTAATGTAATGCATGCACTACGAAGTCTAGAAGAACTAACGAATGTTATACCTATCACTTCTAATTGCGTGAGTAGCCGACTTCACAATGCTACTCAACTTCCGCAAATTTGGCTGTATTTATTAGAAAAACCCCAAAGAAGAACACATTTTTTAATACGAGTGTTACTGTTTTAACCAACTAAAATGGATCTTTAATAGAAAAGGAAAACTATTAAAATAACAATCTATATAGTTTTTATATCAAAAATTAAACTATTTTTTTAAATGATGAAAAATATACAAACTATTCCATTGGAAATCTCTCTATTCTGCATGTTAATTGGTACCAAAAACACTTCCAGTTTTCCAATTTAATCGATTTTCGTACAAGCAATAATGTAAATAGCCTTAGTAACCCGTTAATTCGAATCATTCTGTATGTTACTAACTTGTTGCTCAGCTTTGAGTAATGGTTATTGATAAAACATTTATCAAATGCAATTTCGGTTCTGGTGAAATTTCTCAAGAAATTAGAATTAATTTTAATAAAATCCTTTCAGTTATACTGTATTATCACTAACAACCTCGACGTCAAACTTTGTGGTCTCGCCTCGGGGAGCAAACTCTTAGGCAGCTTAAAATCTCGAGTTGTGTACTTAGCTAGCTCGCTTGGTATAGTAACCACAGTACAAAGGGCAGCACAAGCGACTCTCCAAGCAGGTTGGAGCATCCTTTTACCAACAGCTAACGAACGGGCACAAACTTTAAGCTCGTTACTTCCAAATACAGGTTAGTCGTTGAGAAACTCACCATCTATTGTTTCTCAGATGAGAATCTTTGTTGGTATTGCAGGGTTAGAGACAGGCGTAATTAGTTGCGGTCAAAGATTTATGACGGATTTACTAGTGTGGAGTCTAATGGCTGATGGCGGTTTAGAGACTGCGCTCTTTGACGCTTTAAGGGCTGAAATCGTAGAGTTGGCAGATATCGATGAGACTTTCGACACGCCCACGTCACATACTACGATTCCCTTGTTGCATTTGGTGAAACAATTGCTTAGGTGCGTTAGGTTCTTAAAGAAACCTAAAAAATTAAAAGCACCGACTCTGTCTCTTTTAGGAATGGAAGTTCGTTGACCCAGCTACGTCTGCAAGAATTAAAATCTTCGTGCAAGGTGAACTATTCGAAAATCGCCACCACACCGAGCTCGAATTTGCTGATGAGATTCCAAAGACTGTTAATCGGGAAAATCTACACCAAAGACAGCAATTGTCTGCTAGCAGCAGAGTCCTTGTTAAAAAAGTATTTGTACCAGATCAGCTCCCATGTAACGGAGACGTTTAATTTAGCGCATGAAGTGGCCATGATCAATCCGAAGAACTTCCTCCATGTGGTGCAAATATTAAAAGGAGACGTCATTGGCAAGTTTTGATTTGATTTTTAAATATCATTACTTATTTAGATCTCTCTAATTTGAGTTAACTATTACTATATTAAAATTGATTGCCAAAGGCTGGGAACTGTAAATTTTAAATTGCATTTGTTCAGCTGCAGTTATTTTCCTCTACAGTAACATGTACTTAAGTTTTTTATGTTATTCCTTAAGCAAAACCAAGTATTTCAAACCAAAAACGGAAACAAATTTTGTCGGTACTGATCGCAATGTATTAAGCGTACACAGTTGGGGAATCGCAACCGCAGTGCCGTGTCCATTTTGTCTCCATATTCTTCAGTTCAGACGTTCTACTGCGATCGGCATGCTAGTCAGTCACGACTAATTAATGGTACTGAGTGTATGTCTATCTCAGTTCAGAATTCAGGAAAATATTCTTATAATTCACGTAATAGCGAAAATCTAAGTAATTAATAAAGGAATTATCTTTAAAATATGTACAACCTGTAAACTGAAAGTAATGTATTACAGAATAGTATATAATAAATAGCTGCATTCTGCTAATAGATCCAACTGTCTAAAAAAACAAAAAAAAAAAACTTGTATGTTTGAAGTAACAAACACGGAGCGGCAAAGAAAACAGCCGTCTGTTGCTACTTAAGTCTTACTACTTAAAATAAGAAACTAAATATGTTGTTGTAGACTTCCGCGTTCGTTGTTTTCTTTTAAAGAATTTGGGTTTCCTGGTTGAAACCGCGTCGTAATTGTATGAGAATGCCGACGTTTCGCTCTCAATTTCATGGAGCTTCTTCTGGGTTGCTGCATGTTGCGTAATAACAAGCGCGGATGAAACATAAAAGAAAGGTGTATTGTAGTGTAGTAATTGCCACGTTGCACCCTTCTTAAAGTTGCTTAAAAGTTCTACTATTTCTTTCGCATTCTGCAACCGTAATGTTAAACACAGAGAACAAGCTTAAGAAACGTGTTCCTTCCTGTTACACTTAACATAACGTTGTGCATGGGAACATCGTAATTAAGAAAATCATACTTTAAAATTATCTACGTTACCGCATATATCCGATCAACGTTTGACGTTTGATCAACTGCACGGAATGTCATCTCTTTGTTAATAAAATATACGTTGATGGTGAAAACTGGAATTGTCTTTCCTGTCAACAAATCGGTCCAAGATGCTCAAAATCTAGGTGACCTAAGACCTATTTCACTGCTTTCCTCTATATTGAAAAGCTTAAGGCTCGGTTACTTTGACCGAGAGTCGCGGGTATTTTATATATAGTACTCCGTCCGGCCCTCAGACGAAAACATATAAGCGACAAGTTAATACTTAAAAATTAATCTACAGGGAATAAAGTTATTACAAAGTGTACTTAACTGAATCTTCAGAACATCACTGATACATATTGACCGCATAAACTATCTCTACCATTTTATATCCATTGTCTATTGTCCATTTATGAAATCGAATTATAAGAACTAATTGATCTTTTATTTGTAGCACTCCATTTAAATGTTTTATGAAGCATAAACTCCAGTTGTTTTCCCATATTTTTCTTAAAACCTATATGCGAATATTATTTTACTTAAAGAAATTGTCAATGTTCGGAATCCACACATAGCTGGCACAAAGAATGCTTAAGCAGTGGATGTGCAATCCTTATACCACAAGATGAAGCCAACAACATTTTTGCACCAGTGCATTTATTACGGAAGCTACACTGGAATATGTATTAGAGCATAACAGCTCGAACTTTAGTATTTTTACCGGCTCTAAAAGCGTCCTCATAAACTTATAAAATTTCAGCTGCAAATGATCTGTTGTTATCAAGGAGATATTACAATATTTCCATTTAAAAGATCAAAAGAAATCTATCGAATACATTTGGATCAAAGGGCATGCAGAAATCTCTAGTCACGAATTAGTGGACAGTCTGATTGATTCCATATACTAAGATTTTAGTGCCTCCGAATAAAAATCTGTATAATAACCGGCAATCTCTATACGTAGAAACTTACAAGCGTAATGCCACCAGCTATTACATAATTTTTCCAAGCATGAAAAGCCACCGGTGGTATAACAAGATCATCATTAGGAAAAAAAGTTTTGGCACAAATTCTAAGAATAACGTTTAACATCTTTACAATGTTAAGATGCTGGAGAATGACACATGTAACATCTGCAGTGATACGCGCAGCGACGTTAAATGATTTATGAGTATATATGTACTGTGAACTATATGTTTTTCTTTTCCCCAATGACCCACGCTTTGTGTGTGTAGTCGATCGTCCCCGGGTGGGAAAAATGTCTTGTGTTTTTCCTGGCGCCCATTCGGGGGCTAGGATTTCAGAAAAGTATATGGCTAATAATGCTGAACTAAGGCCATTAATAATAATAATAAATGTAGGTAAACAAGGGCACTGCAATTCTTGGAGAACATTTCAAAGTTTACTAATTAGAAACTTTGCTCGAACAAAAAACAGAAGTCGGACCATCTAAAAAAGAAACAACTTAAGTTCCGTGTCTAGCAAAGAAAAACGACAGTGTGTATGATCTTACTTTTAATATAGACTAATAACTATTATACTTAATATACAATATTAAAAGTTCTACATAGTACATAAAATAAAATTAGAATTAAAGCAAAAAACATAATAGAAGAAACCTCAACGGATGAGCAAATAATACGGTGTGCGTGTTCCATGGGTTTCTCTCATTCTCTTTCGGTTTTTTTTATTTGTTTGGATTGCGTTTTCCGTCGTACTTTTTTCTTATAACGAATTCTGTCCAAACCTGCAATTCTGATTACTTTCGAAAACAATGAACTGTTTCATCTGTTACTTTTTAAGTATATAATTGTTGAAGCCTTGGGTTGTGTTTTTTAAATTTGTATATCAGGAATGTAAGGAAAATATAGTAACAAAATAGTGCTAGGGGAAATAAGTAGATGAATCAAACTATAATATTGAGAATTCCTAATAAGTGCTGTAAATTACAATTAATTACGATTACAATAACATTAAAACAAGAACCAAAAAAGAAAATAGATAATTGGTCTTAACAGAGGAAGGGTATTGAAAGACATGAAAGAACTGGCAAAGATAAAAGTAAATGGAGAAAATGGAGAAAATGGATGAAGGTGACGTAACTCGACGTCTGATGGAAAGGATTGTTCATCGAAATTTCAGAACCAATCAGCACCGACAGTTCAAACAGAAAACTACAGTCAGATATACTTAAAATAGCTCATACAGCGTGTTGTCGAGGTAACCGGAGAATACGCACGTCGAACCGATTACGCGCAAGATGATGAAAAGCGGGAAGAAGATAATGCGCATAATAATCGCAATCGGAAGCGGCATCACCATCGGCATCAGGTAAATCAAATTAAGAATGACAAACCGTATGATTCGGAACGGTAACATCACGATGCGCAACGGTAACGTTATGATTATGACCGGTATTCGCAGGATGAACAGCAGAACCCTCGCAGGCAACATCAGGATCCTAACTGGCATTACTAATAATTTGATTGGAACCCTGATTATCCTATAGATGATGTACGCCGGAACAGTGATGAGCCCTTCGGGCAAATCCGACAATCTCGAAATCGTATCGGCGGGTCGCAAGATTAACCTTATCGGGAACGATATGATGAGATACGGCAACCACAATGCCCATCTGATTGTGTTTCTCAAGAAGCTGACGAACTGGTATATCGTGTCCGATACTACCCTCAATACTCTCAGCGGGAAGATGAGGATGTTCAACGGTAAGAAGACGAACTCCCTGATGACGCGCAGCGGGAATATAAGGATCTCGATGAAGATCTTTACCGGTGTTAATATGATGCGGATTGGGATCATCAAGAAGCGTATGATGCAGAAGATTGGCGAGATGACAATCCAGATCGCGTCCAGGATCGGCCTGATGGGAAAGAGAATGACATCGACGACGATGTAAAGCGGGAACGGTAACCATCGGCTCGGCTTCTTCTCCTCTGTGATTATATAGAGAAATTTGCACTTAAAGATTGGTACGACAAAGGTTTTTATTGGCGGTCTTACCATGTAGCCTGGGCGGTTCACAAGCGTCCACCGTGACATACTGGAAGAAAATATACAAATTTGAATTTGGCAGTTTGCAGCGTGAATTCGGGAGAATGGGAAATATTTTGTGAATGAAAAATAAACTCATAACTTAGAGTCCGATTATCAACTATTTTTTAAATAAAAACAAGTAGAGGGAAATTAGTAAAAAGAAACATCACAAATTGCAGATAATTAAAGAATATTTTCAAAAATACCACCATCACATTCAATGCACTTGTTTACTCTTTTATTGATGATATAGCATGTTTAATAATGTCGGTATTGCTGAAGTAAAGCTCCTTGTCTGTATACCAATGACATCCATCCGTAGGGAAAATAGTCAATTGTGTTTAAGTCCGGAAACGTCACGAGCCAATATATTGGTCCTCCCCTACCGATCCACCGCCCAGGAAAATTATTGTTTAAAAACTTTTTACAGGTAAAGCGAAGCTGGATCAAGCCTTATCTTAATCGTTGTCGAATATTTAGAAAATTTATGCTACATGAATCAGGAATTGTAAACATCCTCCGGTAAAACGCACATTCAATACAAATTGGCCATTTAATTATGCGACATCACACATTTGCGGTAAATCGATGTTGAAAGTTTTGGCGTGTGGGTTTTTCGTCGGCCACCGATACTCATTCTGGCCATTACGATTGAATTGAGCTCCGTAAGTGAATTCATTATTATCTATTACCGTTGGTTTCGAGGAATGCATTCACAAAATTGAAATACTGGAACGTGATTGCGATCTTCAAGTTCTTGAACATGAAAAGGGTGTAAATCATTTTTCTATGTACAGTGATGTTGAGAATATTCTCTTCATTTCGTAAATCAAGTCTTCTCTTTTAGAATAAATTCTTGCGCTTGGTAGTACACCAATCTCTAGAACACTAGCAAATAATCTATCTAACTTTTCTATTGAGAACTCTTCGATTTGGAAAACGACGTCCCTATTCGTTAATTGGTCGAACTGCACTTCTATTCCATAAATCATAAACAAAAATCATATCTGCATATTCCCTATAAGTGAATATTTGAGGCATTTTTGTAACCAAATACGTAAGAATGCGAAATTTTAATCAAACAAGATAATGTTTTACCAGCTAACAACCAATTATATCAATCTGCTAAAATTAATTTGGTTAAAGTAAATACGTTTGTTTGTTATGGGGGAAAGTTCGTTCTGAAAAAAATACACTATTTCAAAAATGGTTGACAATCGGATTCTCACTTATGTTTTTTTTTCTTTTTTTGTTATTTTCACCCTCTGCATTTACCTACAAAATATTTTCCATTCCTACGGATTCATCCTGTATGTATGTATCAAAGAACATTGTCTATTTGTCACATTTATTCAAAAGTGAAGCCAATATTAAATCATAATATTTACCTCTATCCTTCCAGGAAGATTGAATTTTATAGCTTCTAGCCATAATTTTAATCTTTATCTGGTGGTTACCAACTATTTACTTTTAACCTCGATTATGTTGATGTAGCATCCTGAACATTTTAACATATTAAGACGGTAAAAATGTACAAAATATATTACGCTGCCAATTAAATAATGTTATATCAAAAACTACTGAGTGGTAGGGGCAAGGACATATTTGTATTATGTTTGTGTATTATGCTTCACTTGGGACTTCAAGTGCCATAGTATCAAGTTCGCGGACCACTGCAAGGATGTCGTTTAAGTATAGATTTTCTTCTTCAAATAATCAAACTAAATATTACAATGATTTTCAAAGCCGTTAAAGCAACTTAGAAAGAATCCGAAATAAATTGCACGTTGTTATGTTAATTTTCCAATATTTCGGAAATGTCAGAGCAACATCAGAATATTTTTTCTTATTTCGGCGGCTATTCCTTTTGTTCTCCTATTAAGTAGCTTATTTTTTTGTCTACTTTTAGCTACGATGATACGTACGGATTGTTCCAAAGATATTTTAGAAAAGAAAAATATTTTCCGCCAGACGGACTGTATATTTTTGGTTAAATATATCTTAATACATATAGTTTGTTTACAGAAGGAGTAAAGACAGTACAAAGAATTTTAGATTATTTTATTTTGATGTTCATTCATATAATTTTTCTTTATCTGCGACTTTTAAATGTATTCAGAATGAAGGGATTCAATTTCAACGTAAAAAATAGAGTTCAACTTGATGGTAAAAATGGAGGTGGGCTTTCAATTAGCAAACCAACAATAGCCACAACCGATAGATTTTGGCCAAAAGGTAACTGTTTTCGTTTTCGTTTTCAAATTTATATTTCACATAGGTAACCTCTCAAAGTTTTTATGAATACAGATTTAAGAATTATTCCATGGCTAAGGTAACTTGTATGAAAAAATTGATCATTAGCAGTTCTACAGAACTTTCGAAGAATCCAAAAAGGAAGATCTGCATTTTTACTAATTTTTGTTATTTTAAGAGTTATGTTGGTAGCTTCTTCTTTTAACACTTTATAATGTCCCTTATACATAGATTCATGCTTAGTCCCTACTGCACTTGAATAAAGGCTTATACCGAATATTAACATTTTCCTTCTTGCGATTTTAGGAGTTGCTAAGTTATCTTTTGTATTCGTCCGTGCTGTTTGTAACCTATATTGAAGCTCGTTATAGTAATTGTCGAAATTATATACAGGCTGTAAGACAAAAAAGTGGTTATCTTTGTTGTTTTCCACGCCTTTTGAAAGTAAAATACGTCCGTTCTTTTGCAAATTTTGTTACAAGATAATGAAAATTATAGTATGTCAAGATATTGAATTCAAAGATTAGTAGAATAATAAAAAATTCAACCTGAGGACTTCTATCAACGTTCTTCTCAATACTTTTCTTATTGTAACTAACTAAATAATACGTACCTGGCTCACCACAATAAAGGCCACCAGTAGAAAGTATAACTTCATATCGTAGTTATGAACTCTAACGTTCTGTTTCCTTCACCGCGACAAATTTTGTTTTTAAATACCCGACTAATTAATTGCAGGGGCGTCTCAATGCGGTGCGGTAAAATTGTTTTAATTGCATCTTATTGTTAATAACAAACGATACGTTGACAGGTATTCAATGGATTCGACTTGGACGCCTTCGCGGATCTGGTGTCATTTTTATTGCGCGATTGTTTCTCTAACCGGTTGCTTTTATTGTTACATAATTGCCTCCTTTGTTCGTCTAGTAACTTTTATGCTCATTTGGTTTATACGCTGAACTCCAATTGATCTCTGTAAAATAACAAAAAACGATACACTCTACTTGAGTTGGCGGAGTTTAATATGAGCATCCGGTATGCATTAATAGAATTCATTAAAAAAATAAAATTTATAATAAGAATATACTTACAGTTATCTAGGGGAAATCTAACAGAAGTTAGCCTATTTTTTTCTATAGTTCCCAGTGGAACATCTATACAGGGTGTGCAGATATTCGCCAAAGACCTACACGTGGCCACATTCTTTGTTAAATTCTTAGCCGTTTATCTTAATTAAAAAATCTTCTATCTTACATCCTGCTTCTCTACAAAGTCTCGAAACTTCAAATATTCAGTTTGTTAATATGCATTTTTATCTAACCCTTGTTGTTAAAAGAAGCAGAAGAGAGATATGTTTTCCGTAAATAATATCTTTTCGCATCATAATCTCGTTTTTTAAATATTTTAATTGAAAATGCATATGGCAACATAGCATAGTGAATGCGGTATTCAAGATAGCGTCATAGGTTGCATTGTCACATTTTGACATAAATAAATAAAATGAATTATTTCGACTTGTCAAATTGAATTGAATTGTCATTCTTGCTATTTACGTTATGCGTCTCTTTCTCTCGTTCGAAATAGTAATTAATTAGTTCTTTATTAATTTTGGTGCTTATTCAGTTCCTTGTGTTGTCAAATATTTTTTTTCAAATGAGTTCTGCAAACACATGAGGCAAAGTACAACATAATAATATTAAGATTTTCAATTAAGGAATATACAAAGAACATCGCTATATACAATTCTTCCGCCAATTTATACACACCCTGTATACAGTGTAAGAACGACAACTAATTGGGAGATGTGTAAAGTGACTTATCAAATTTGTTTTTTATACTGTAATTGTAACGAAAGCAAGAGTATTTAGAAAAAAGGAGTTTGCATATTCCGTTCACGTTTGTAACTAAAAAGAAAAAAAAAAGAAAAAACAAGGACCGAAAAAAATAGATATAAAATGAAAAGAAAACAATAACGTTTTGCTTGAATTTTTTGTTAAGAGTAAATTACATTTTTATATATCTTAGATCCTTACTATATCATAAAAATCAATCATTTTATTTCCATATAAATATACACACTACCGTTCATATATTTGGGGACGATTAAAAATTTTTTTTTTAATTCGAATAAAAACAAAAAGATATTTGTAATTTAATTTCATACATTGAGTACACTATACAAAATTAAAAATATTCAAAAAGAAATGTTGTACTACTTATAATTAGGTCTACACGGATTTTTCGTCTATATGTCCACCCTTTGACTTAATTAGTGCGGTACATATTCGTGGCGTTCTTAGAATTAAAGATTTCAAAAATGTTGCTGGGATCTCGGTCCATGCTTGCTGGAGCTTTCTCCATAAATCTTGTGAACTAGTCACTCCTTTTTGGAGAATCCTTCTGTCCAGTTCATCCCATATTAATTCGATAGGCGACAGGCCAGGAGACTGAGGTGGCTAAATCATTCTTTTTAAACGATCTTCTTCTTCCAGAGATGCTAGATAGTTTCTGCATATACGAGAAGAATGCTTAGGGTCGTTATCCTCTTGAAACGTAAAGTTTCGACCTCGTAATCGTTCCCCACTTGGTACAGCATTATTCTCTTGTAATATTTTGAGATAGCCCTCTTTACGAAGTATTCCCTGTATTCTTACTAAATCACCTACAACTGTTCCCGCAAAACAGCCCCAAACCATTTCGTTACCTCCACCGTGCTTCATTGTAGGTAAAATACACTGTTCACTAACTCTTTCACCAACCTGTCGCCTAACAAACGTCCTCTGTTTGGAGCCAAATGTTTCAAATTTGGACTCATCTGTCCAGAGCACGTTGCACCACAGTTCGAATGTCCAGTGTCTGTGTTCTTGTGCCCACTGCAATCTTTTTCTTTTATTTTGAACTTTCAAAAGCAGTTTTCTGCCAACTCTCGTCCCTTTAAGCCTGCCGCAATTAATCTTCGTTTCACGGTCGAATGCGAAATAGGATTTCTTCGTGAAACATTGACTTGCTGCGTTATTTCCGGAGCCGTTAGGAATCTGTTTCTTTTTGAAACAAGAACCATGAACTGATCCTCAGCAGCTGTTGTCTTCTTTTTGCGTCCACATTTCTTATCAGCCAAAGAACCCGTTTCCGCCACCTGTTTTAATGTTGTAAATACACCATTTTTCGATATTTTTATTTTTTTTCGCAATAACTGGCATTCAGTATCCTTCATTACGTAAAGTAATAATAGCAGAACGTGTTTCGATGGAAATTTCTTTTCGTTTTGCCATTTCAGCACCACCCGTTTATTACGATAGTTAAATTTAAACTAAACTACTATCAAGATCAATTTTATTTTAAATACAAGACGATATGTGCTTTGTTTGTTGTACTAAGTGTTCCTCACATTATTCCTTTATGGAAATATTCGACAATATTTTCAAGTTTACGTTTATAACCCCATAAAAGGGATTAAGAGGAATTTTGCCTGAGGCTGCGGTAAAATATAAATTTGATGGGATAGAAGAGAATACTGTTGTAAATCATGTTCACACATATAGAAATGTATACTCTTTCATATAAAACACAATCAATTGTCAATATTTCAATTTTGCTTATTTTTCGGAGTTTTTCTTAGTCGTCCCCAAATATATGAAAGGTAGTGTATATGGAAGTTAGTTAAAATTATAGTTTTTTTTATAGAAGTTAGAAGAACCTGTAACACTTGAAGCCAGAAAATAAGTTACTTTGATGATGATCTTGAAGTTGAATTCCCTTTTTTTTGCAAATCTTTGAATTCAAAATTTTGGTTACCATAATCATCATTACCGTGTTCCAAAACTTGCAAAAGAGGAAGTACATATATTTTATGTAAGATAGCCACTTTTTTATCTTACAACCTGTAGACCTGTAAAAAAGCGACAATGTTAGTTGTAAGGTTCTATTAAAAGTGACGTAGGGATTAAGCTCGAATCAGTGTGTAAGGTACCTTACAAAGTAGTGAAAGAAGAGAAACTCCCAACTCTTAGCGTAATATTGAATAGCAACGAAATGTCTTTTTGAACGCTTCTTCACAATTTTATTGGTTTGTACAATTGCTGATTCACCTCCACACGGGAAAAATTGTTGTATAGAGTCAAACAATTGTAGAACAGTCAACTACGAATGTACAACTAGCGACAACTTGCGCATTCCCTACTACTCGATTGTTGTTAACGGATTGCATTTCTATTAAATACATTATTGTTGTAAAAGTTTAGCCAATGATCTGTTACAAAGATTACTACAATAATGTTTATAACACACTCGTTACAGGAAAATGCAGCAATATTGTTCTAAAGATTGCTTTTGCAGCTATTATTACAATATAGATATTACAATTTTATAATAAGGAGTACTAGGAGTTGTATCAAAAATAAAACATTTATCTTTAAGTTTTATTTCTATATGAATAATAATAATTACAATATCATATTTATTTCAACAGATATACAAGGTGTCTCAGAGATTTTGACTTTTCGTTTTAATTTTGCTCAGTTATCATGAATTTTCTCAACTAACTTTATTTAGAACTTAAAACTACATTTATTGGAAATTCACATATGGAGAATTATATCATTTATATGTCACTCACAATTTTGCTTGTTGACGTAACTGTACCTCATCAAAGAAGAAAAGTCTCTTAAACTCGTCAAATTTTTCCAACATTTAATTGACAAATGTTAATCGTATCGGGTAATTTTCCTTTAATTCTTGCTTTAACTCACAATCAGTTTCAAAAAGGTGTAGTTTCAAGTCTTTTTTAACATGCGGAAACCGGCTTATGTAACTATTGGACATCAAATCATTCCATTGTGACTTGATTCGATTCTGACATTAAATTTCCAACGTTTGCTTTACTCATTGAAAAAAATTAGTATATCTCAACAGATTAAATAAAAATGCAAAGTTCTCTGAACACCTTGTATTTTGTAGCAAAAATGTCTTGTTTGATAATTGAGAGCTAATCTTTGAGTTTGGCATGGAACATTTTTTTAAAACCTACTATAGGGATAAGTTCATTAATCTCATCTAAACTTAAGTTACTGAAGCATTTGCCATTTATTATAAACAAAAATCAATGAAGGTTATATAACATGAATAAGTTATATAATCCAAAAGGCGTAGAAATTATACTCGTAATTATTAGAGATGAGCAAGTTAGGGAAATTTTGCGGCGACTAGACAGACTCGTGTTTTGCCGACTCTCGGAGAAACCAGTAAGCAACATGAACCCCCTCTCATGAGTCAGCTCACGACTGGTTTTTTAAATGGCTCAAGGAAAGCCCGTCAAGCAGCGTCAAGTCAGAAGTAACAATCAATAATCATTTTGTGGCGGAGGGATCGAACCTCTTAATTCTCTCTTTGAAACAAGTAGTTGTGTTTACAAACTTATTCACTAAGACTCTTTCTTCCTCGTGTTTTTTTTAAACAGTCTCTACACAAACAAAACAAAACAATTAAGCACTAGTCAACAAATTATTAACTTTCGTAAATACGCTAAATCGCTTAAAACATTTTATGACGAACCCCAAATTTGATGTGGTTTTGAATAACAAGATTTATTACAC
>CACRWH010006439.1:0-18107 GCA_902655005.2 Marronus borbonicus | reverse complement strand
AGTGACATTTTTTCAAATGACGATTTATCATTGGCTTGGCAATGAGATAATTTTCAAGGTAAATATTGCATTATATTGAAGTACTCACCGATAATCTTCCAAACCACTTTCTTTCTAGAGTAACAAAATAGCGGAATCATGCTACCTTTCGAAATGGTACAAAATGAAAAAGAGTTGTAAAACATCGATTTTAGTATTAATGGAAAGAGCCAAGAGACCTCTTGATGTAAAAGTGTACAGCCTTATTTCTGTTTCATTAGAGTCTTTAGTAGTAATCGTTCGATGGTCGTATTCTTTTTTTGCTCTAATAAAGGCAAGATATGGTCAGAGTTAGCAGATTATATCATAATAACTGCAAGCATTCATACTAATTCAATTGCAGTATTATTAAATTCATTTCAAGGATAAAAATGTAAGTGTCTAATAATCTCTAATAATATAAGTTGTATATGATATTTCGTTGTTGTAAATTTTAGGCATTTGACTGGAATTATCAATTAATTTCTAAGTATTTCCATTATTCTTCGTAGTTTTATTTACTCCTGTTCAACGTATCTCAGCACTAACTAATTCCGTTCTATTTCCTAAATTAACAAATGAAGAGCACCTGTCAGAAACCAGCATTTTTCGAAAAAGACAGGTCGATTTTTGTTTTTTGTAGACTAATTTTTAGTATAGCCGACAGTTTAATTTCATTTACAAATGATGATTGTCCTAATATTTCATCATGGTAACAGGAATCTCTGGATAATAGTTGAAAAATGTGTTGATGATTTATTCTTTCATTGATATTTACTTCAAAACTACGAAAACAACGTCAGCGATGAGAAAAAATTATGACAATAAACAATATAATAAAAAAAAAACATATTGCAAAACACTGAAACGTTTGATGTTTGGATAATACTATTAAGTTAACGAATGATAATATAAATATTAAGTTAAGATAATTTAATTGTTTTGGTAAATGAATCGTATATATAGAAAATTGAAACACTTTAATTAGGCAAACAGCAACGAAATTAAAATAAACGGCTCGAAGGTCCAGTAGTAAGAGGGCCTGCGGCTGACTGGACAATGTTAGGAGCTGTGGATTTCAGTCCCACTAGGATTAATTTTTTTTAGTGTGTCCGGTGCAATCCAGAATCACTACTTCTGGAGAACAACTAACTGCCCTTCACCCTTTATCGCGAAGGGGTGTGCTTCAAGTGATGGGAATTTCTCTTGCTCTTCATGTGACGAAAAATTAATAGGATGGAATGAAATTCAGAGCAACGTTTAGCGTTTATTTAAGAAAAAAAAATAGCGTGCTAGGTCCGTTTTATAGCATTCGTTTGATAGAGATATATAAGAAGAAGCGCTCTACAAAAATTGACAATGAAATATTCAGTTGACGCAGAGACTATTTTAAATAAGATTAAAAGTCTTAATTAGTAGGTGAGATTTTGTAATTCTACTGTATAAACATGATCTATCTGTGTAAACAATTCGATGGGCGCCTCTTTAATGCATGCCCAAGTTCAACGTGCAGCGTGCAATATACCATGCATTATTGCAGAGAATTAAGCGCCCTCCTTTGGACTTTAGTTCCGTTTCTGTGTTCCTCACTTTGCCAAACTCCACTCGACAGCATCTCGAGATGAAAAGCTCAGATTTATGATGGTAACGATGAACTGATTTTGAGTGTCACAGTTCGCATATTCGGTCCGGAACTACTTCTGTTGTATTTTTGTGATTTTCCGCATCATCCAGGAAGAGTCCACAGGACTAGCGTGGAGGATTGTTTTCTTTTTGGTAGAGGATAGTGTTTATATGAGACTTTTACTGCAGTTGCTGGGCTCGATCACACTCCAATACAGTCAGTACACAACAAAGTCGGGGTTTTGGTCTAGTTCGTTATTAAAATTCGAAAAAGTACTTACACTCGACCTGTAAACCTCGGGAACGCATACTCACACTTCACTTAACAAAGTAAAATAACCAAATAACCATTTGGTAGAATTAGTAGTTTATATGCTTTTGAGGTACACGTCGTGTATAAATTACAAGTCACTTGTGTCAACCGCATAAACAGTTTATTAAAAAAGGAAAAGATAACGTACTTACAATAAACTGTACGTATTGCAGATACATCCTAATTTTCAAATTAGTCGTAATAAAAATTAAATGGAAGTAATATTTACACAGAAAATCAGTATTCAAAAGACATGCCATCAACCAATTCTACAGGTTTTACGATGGAAAACAGATGTGGAAGACCCAAAAGTCGATGTGTCGCTGGAAGAAATGTGCAGAAGTTGGGTTGTGCGAAGGAGAGCACAAGACGCAGTAAGTGGGAAACTTGGTACAGATAGAAGATTTCCGGTAATACAGGCGCGGCTGCCACGGATCAAATCGATGCAGGAAAATTTGTGGTTACAGACAGAAAATGGTAAGTATGTGATATTTCGTCGGATAAAATTGGAAGTGCAGGTGTAAAACTCGCATGTTGTTGTCGGAGACCTAGTACTTCGACATTTCCTAAAACGGACCTAGCTCCATAAATACAACTACAACGAAAATTACGGTCCATGAAATATACAAGTACAGGTCCTTTAAGTAATTTTTTAGTGGAGTATGAACAGACAGTTTCGGAATTAAAAAATACAGGTGGAAAAATTGAAACAAGTGAGAATTTAAATCCTTTTGTAGTACAAAAGGTACTCAAATCGAATATACAATTCCCAGGAAACCAGAACAGAATAGAATTTGCCAACGATTCACTAGAACACTATTGAATATAGTTAGGTGTTTATTACTTGAATCAAGTATGGAAAAACAGTTTTGAGGAGAGGCTGCAAGAACGGCAACCTACATTATCAACAGAACTGAGACACGAGCACTACCAGCAGCACAAATTCCAGCTGAAATACGGTTCAACCGGAAGATAGACTTGTCCAACATCAGAATTTTAGAAGCAACAGGATACGCTCATGTACCAAAGGAAGAACGCAATAAGCTCGATGAAAGATCGAGACAGTTGGTAATGATCGCTTATCCTCCAAACGGATATCGTTTATGGAACGCAGAAGGAAATTGGGCAGTGACTGCAAGATGTGTAGTTTTTGATGAAAACTACAAAGGACAGACGAATATAGAATTGCCAATAGAAACACCATCCGAAAACAAAACTGAAGAAAAAGTTGATGAAGAAACCAACAACAAGGCACACATACGAAGTACCAGAACTAGGAAAGTACCAGCAAAGTTACAAGATTATGAAATGAACTTCATGGGTGCATTATCAACAGGCCATCTGCCATCCGAGATACCAATCGCTTACGAAGAAACTGTTAGCACTGGATGCAAGGATGCAATCAACGAAGAACTCACAAATCCGAAACAGAATGAAATATGGGAGTGATGTCCACCACTCACAGACAAAACAATCATCGAATGTAAATGTATTTTTCGTAAAAAGAACATTCGCGTAGAAAAAGTCAATAAAACTTGTGGCACGAGGTTTTCAACAGGATCCAATGTTTGAGGAGGACATATACGCTCGAGTAGCCCGGATGATAACTTTGAGAGTGTTGTTAACTATTGCTACTGAAGAAAATCTAGTGATAAATCAACTCGACGTCAAAGAAAGAACCAGTGTATACAAAGCCTCCTCAAGAAATGGAAGACTGTCCTCCTGGATACGTGTGTAAATTAAAGAGGGCACTTTACGGTTTACGACAAAGTCCTAGATATTGGTATGATCATTTGAATAAGCTTTTACTGACTACGAACTTAGAACGATCACAGGACCCCTGCTTGCACTATAATAATTATATTTTTTTGCTTGTACGGGTAGACGATATAATTCTTCTTTCTAGACTGTACTGTAGACTTAAGTAAAATTAAATGTAAACTTATGCAAAATTTAGAAATTAGAGATTTATCTGATACAAATAAAACTATTTTCTTTGGTTTATAAATAGTAAGAACAAGCAATGGCATAGTAATAACACAAACAGAACTAATCAAAAAGGTTCTCAGTCTTTTTAACCTGAGTGAACATGCGTCGACTTGCAAAAGTACCAATTCAGCCTAAATTGAATCTTAAAATGAGTGGAAATGTAAACTATAAAGTACCATATAAAGAATTAATTGGAAGCATTATGTATATTATGCTAGGAAGTCGACCAGATCTTGTAAACAGTAATGGAAATTTGAGTTTAAGTGCATTTGTCAACGCAGATTTCGCTAACGACATAAATAATAGAAAAAATAATAGAACTGGCTTTGTTATCAAACTTGGTAGTAGTACAATATTCTGGAAATATAAGAAGCAGGATATTGTGACACTGTCTAGTTGTGAGGCAGAATATATAGCTCTGTCAGACTGTATGCTGTATGTAACAGAATGCATATATGTTAGCCAATTACTCAAAGATTTAATTCCATATTCTATTTATCCTATGGTTATATTTGAGGACAATCTGCCATCTATTAAGATCGCAACAACCTTAGAGACCAAACGATCTAAACACAGATGTGAGACATTATTTTGTACGTGAATGCATCAAAGATAAGAAAATAGAACTAAGATATATTTCAACTAATGATAAATTAGCAGATCTATTAACAAAAACTCTGTCACTAAATAAGTTAATCTATTTCAGAAATATATATTTAACGTACTTACACTTTAAACTTTTTTAAATTTTAAAACAATTGTAAAATTCGAGGGAAATGTTTTCCATTCTACAATTTTAAAAATTACCGCCATTCAATGGCACCATGTTAATACAAAAACTACCGCCAGAGTAACAATACATGTGTACTTGTGTAACAAATAAACATTAATTAATACAAGAAACGTTATTAGTTTTAATGCAATTAATACGTGAAATACTACAAAGAAGCACCGTCAGTATAAAGCTTAAGAGGTAAGCTTTCAACTGCCAGGTTAATTTCTGATATTTAATTTGACGGTGGGCGCCTCCGTTAACCTTTTGAATAGTCTAGCTTAGAATAGCGTCTTTTGAGATTAAGTTTTATCGACCGCATCTTGTGTCGGCACTCCTTAACAAAACCGTCTAAAAATGCGTATTGAAAAAATCCAATGGAATATCGAGTGACCAGGAGTTAAAATAAGGCGTACATATCATAGTCGTAAAATTGAAAAAACAAACTCAGCGCGATTGTCGAAACGGTCTAGATGCAGATAACTGGCAGAAACGGAAACAGATCAATGACCGTAGTTTAATTCCTTTGTCGAAGATCAACATCATAATTTTTAACAATTTCAAGGTCGGAAAATGTTCTGACAAACGATTTCCATGTACAAAATCCTGCAGGAAAAGGAAGGCGTCTCATTATTTTGCACACAGGATGTGAAGCTGATTTTGTGGAGAATGGTTTATTGATTTTTGAAGGTAAAAAAGCAACCGATTATCATGAAGAAATGAATGCCGAGGTGTTTGAAAGATGGTTCCATCAAATATTGACAGTGCTACCAGACAATGCTGTTATTGCTATGGATAATGCTATATACCATAGTCGTAAAATTGAGAAAAACTCCCAAACTCGATACGAAGGCTTGATTGAAATCAAGAAATATCGAGTACGATGAAGAGATGGTTCGATCTGAGCTTCTTCATTTAATTCGCCTTAATAAAGACCAATATAATACACATGTGACAGATGAGATGGCCAGAAGTTACAACAAAACTGTGTCGAAATTACCACCTTATCACTGCGAACTCAACCCAATTGAGTTAGTGTGGGCTCAAATAAAAAAAAAGTGGCAACTAAGAATTTCTTAATCAAATTAGCAGATGTAAGGGTACTTTTACTACAGGCAATCCAGAATACCACTACGGATAATTGGAAAAAAATATGTAGAACATGTGATTAGAGAAGAAAGAAAAAGGTGTGAGTTAGATGGATTAATCGATGATATAATCCAGCCATTTATTATATGAGTGGGCAAAGATAGTAGTTCAGGTGAAATTGAAAGTGATTGTGAATAATTATTTTAGAAGGTAATGTAATGTATTAACATGTATTGAAGGCCATGTTATTATTTAATATGTATACGCTATATTTAATATTAATCTAGATTGATGTTCATTTGTAAATAATCATATAAAAATAAGAATTATAGTAGAATAGAGCAACATTCAGAAACTTCCATTAAAGAAGGTACCATATATAAAGTTCAAATCTAGTATGACGTGTATTTGATCAATTAATATTATTTTGCAGTGTTTTAATTAATTATTTTTGTAATGAATATGCAACTAATTTCGTTACTACAACTTACATAAAATCCTAACTGGTTTTAAAACTGCCGCTAAAAAGTAGCTTTGAAAAATTCCATTGCGTAAACATATTTTTTTATTTTACTCGTCCGAATGAAAAAATAAGGTATAGTAAGCTATAACCATGGGCTACTGCGGAGAGTTCCTATGTTTGTACAAATGCTATACAGGATGTCAGTACTTACCGATCAAATATATTATATCAAGTATTTTTATTGAATGTTTTATAATTTGAAGTGAACACGGGAGCGTAACAACAAACAACTAACCTTTTGATTAGTTCTTTGCAGTTAATAACAGATCCAATAGATATGTTTGGCTCATATAATTCAGGTTATCTGTATAATGTAAGAATATTTAAGTTAGTGAGTAGCAGTTTTTTGATATTGTAATTGAATTTTTTGAAATAGTGATGTAATTATTATCTGTGAGAATATGTTCAACTTTGTAGACATTGTTGATATATTGGTCAAAGAATATTTGTATCTACGTTTTCATTTGAGATTTATCACAGAAGATGAATATATGTATTCGGATCTACAAGACGTAACTACAAAGAAGCTCTAAGAAACAACGATGAATTCGAAGCATATTTGGAAATGTTGGGACGGGAGTTTCGAGGAGGATTTTAATCGCTATATTTATTCAAGTAAAAAAACTGTTAGTAATAGCAAGGAATCATCATTTATATTTAGACCAACTGCACCTGCTGACGCGCCTTTTTGGACTACTATAACGTTATTTTGATTAGTTTCTTTCTCAATTGTGACATTATGTTTCCTTCGTCCTTCCGGTTGTCTGCTGTGAATTTTTTTTTTCGCCATTTTCTGTCATCGTGAAATTGGATATGTTTATTTCTTCTCGATGGCTCATACTCTATGAATTATTCTTCGCTTTCTCAAAACAAATAATTTCAGATTTTTCGTTCTTCTATTTTCAATTTATGCTTTGGTTGCTTTTTTGTGTTTCATCTTATCAAGTCCTCACGTTCTAAATAATGTAGTTGATTTTAGAGTTTCCTGTAAATGTTCTCAATTGAATTTTCTATGAATATTAACTCCCCGAGTTTCTTCTTCCTGGTGTTTATAAAATTTATATCCTTTGATGTGTTGTAACGATTTCTCTATGACCTTTTGTGTTGGTATCCATTATTGGGTGTATTAAGTTCGGTTTAATGTAGTTGCATTTCCTGATTATACGTTAACTTATGTTACTTTAAACTAAGGGCTTAAGCCCTTCTTTCAAGCTGTACTAAAATGTACTAATCAACAACTTAACAAATTTGTGTTAATTCCACGTTATTATGCCTATATATTTATTTATTGTTATTTTTCGGTTTTTTTAAACGTTAACTGTTGTATTTTAATGTAACCTGAAAAAGTAGGGTTAATCCATCCTGAAACCGATGCCTTAAAACATAGTATAAAATTAACAAAGAATTGGGGAATACAGTTATTTCAAATTTATTATTACGATTAATCATAGTTAATCACTAGCAAATATATTTGTATTTTGTATTACAAAAACCCCTGAGTCTAAAGTTACTAATTTAATATAAATATATATAAAAAACTAAGTACGTACTTTATCGAGAACAACCTATTAAAACATCGAGTCATTAGAAGATTTATAAGAATATTTATTTTAATGTATTCATCTAAAGAATCGATTTCACATAGTAGTTTGGGTAAATACATAAATATACATTGTACGTAATGAACCGAGAATTTGCCTTAATTGAGGGAGATACACAGCTTTGCGTAGCAATACGCATATAAATAACGGAGTGTCCGTTTACATATCAGTTCGTTGGTTGCAGTTTAACACGATGACGAAAATATATTGCGTAGATACGTTTGAAAAACCTAAATGGATCTTAGTGAAATCTGGTTTGTGGCCCCTATTAGCACACACATTGGTAGACAAGATGAAACTACTCCTCAATTTAATTTTCGATATAAGTATCTTCGTTATTGTTATTTATAACATTGTAAGAGCCGTAAAATCGAAAGATATGAAATTGTTAAATAAATCTACGTGCATCCTAATACCTATGATAAATTATTCAGCGAAATCGTGGACATTGTTGTCAAATAGAAAGTGTTTCTACTCTATACTAAGAGATTTGGCATCTGAGATATTCAACGGACATAACGAAAAATTAAATCAACATATACAGTTAATATATAAAATCTCTAGAATTCTCTTCAGGTACTTCGTCTTAGCGTTAGTTGCTTACTTATCTGTAGGAAGCTTTTTACCGATTATAGTGAATATCGGTTTGATAATACCATCACCTTTCGAAGGAGGGCTACTAGATATCTATTATCGAATTTATCATTTTTTCTCTACGGCTTACATGGCATTTAATACAGTCGGTTTTGATGTGTTGTACTTGACATTCATGAGTCTCTGTATTGCACAATTAAACATACTGAAAGAACGTTTGGAAAACGTACTTCACGAAGTACAGCAGTGTTACACAGAAAAGAATTCTTTGAATTATGGGGCACAAGACATACTGAAAGAATGTGTAGTATTACATGAAATGATCAATCAGTACATACTTTCGCCGTTCAAGTTAGCTGCGTATTGCTGCATTTTTAATTTTAGATTTGTGAAAAAACTCAATATTCTTCTCTCATTTCCATTGTTTATACAATATTCCTGTGGATGCTTTATCATCTGCAACACCGTTCTACAACTAACACTACTGGTAAGTTCTATGACATTTATTTTAAGCACTATACGTGATCCTATTGGATTAAATTACTAGTTTATCTTTCCAATTTGACTCTAAAACATTTGAAAGTATAATAAAAATTTGAAAAATTGATACAGTACACTAACGTTAAAACGTAGAATGGTCTTATGTCTTCTCATATACCATTGCACATATAAGACTAAATAATAAATTGTTAGAAACAAGGAAAGGTACCCAATCCGCACTTGAGGAGTGTAATGAAACTTAGGCGGTCTGTAAACCTTATAGGTGAATGTAAAATACCGGTTTCCGTTTCGGTTAAGAAACGGTTTGGAAGGTAAAATCGGGTTTTAAATATCAGGGGTTTCCGCGTTTCTGCTTAATTATTTCCTATTAGATGTTCATAAAAATTACCGATACGTATAGGCGTTTAACATTTTTAATACGCTAAACTTGAGCAATAGGGTCTTAATTGGCGTGGCCCTTATCCCTGTGTTTAAAACGGTGTGTATCTGTTTCTGGGATGAATATATTTACTGTGGTATTACTATATACCAGGAGAGTTCGACAAACACCTGACCCTGGCAAGAAGAAAACAATTTTATTTTTTCTTTTGTGTCGCATCTAAGAAATACGATTCCTATAATCCTGCAAAATTGGCGTTTGTTCTGCGTCACTTCATCGTTTGTTTCTTATAATATTCGGAAAGGGAAAATAATCGCTGGAGTTTAAATTTAGCGAATATGATGGGTGCAGAAGCAATCCGTATTCAACTCATGGAAGTTTGCTATAGCAATAGCACGCACACATTCTTTTCTTCGTTAAATGCTGATGCCTTTCTTTCACAGCATTGTTGATCCAATATGTATAATATTCGCCATTAATCGTTTCCCTCTTGGTAGGTAATCAACGTGGATTATGTCGCGTACATTACAAAGCACTGTGGCCATGGTTTTGTTGGCCGATAAAGTGGCAAACCCACTGTTTGGACTCTTCTTTGGCTTCTGATGTGCTGTGATGAATCGATGCTTCGTCAACAGTTATGAATCGACGCCAAAAATCATTTGAATTGCGCTTTAACATCGCCAAACATTTCTTTGAAGTTGACAGTTGTTGTTGTTGTTGAAGTTGGTTTATTATTAATTTTGAGCAATCGCGAGACCCATCCAGCTGTCCAATATTTTCCGGTCAATAATGAAGTGACAGAGTCGCCATATATATACTTCACTGAGTTTCATTTCTATCTCATCATACATTTCCTTTTTCAAAAACAAACATTTAGTCAGTGCTTTATATTCGATTTTTTCCACTGTAGTAAAATCACGAAGATTCTTCTCTTTAGAGAGCTGTCATTCACGAACTACCTGACGTATCTGTTTGAAAACATAACAGCACTCTTGTCAAAGGTTACTCTTAAGAAGAATAGTTATTTCAATTCTAATAGCGCTACCTCTTGTCGAGGCCAGGTAATTATCGAACTCCCCTCATAACGTTTGGCTGTATTATTCGAACACTAAATAAGAGAACTGTTGGGACTTGAATACGAGCTCACTATTTCAATATTGGTATACATAAATCCGCTAACTATTGCTCATAATAATCTGTAAAGCAATATCTTGATGAGCACGTTCCTTATTGAATATTGAAAGGTGGGCATATCCACGTGTCACAAATTTGTTCATCAAGGCGATGGTTTATATAAAAGTGTTGAAAACAAAAATTGGTTGCATAATGAATATCTAATGAAAACAGGCTCGCTAGAAATAGAACAATAAACGAAACAACCGTCATTGCTATTATATACCAAAGACAAACTCAGCGCCATTGTAGAAACGGCTTCGATGCAGATAACTGGCAGAAGCGGAAACAGATCAATGGCCGTAGTTTAATTACACGGTTCCTTTGTCGAAGATCAACATCATAATTTTTAACAACTTCAAGGTCGGAAAATGTTCTGACAAACGATTTCCATATACAAAATCTATGCACATCCAAAGGTTGAATTATGCCGGTTGTTTTTTGAGGATTGTTGGTATATGTACAACCTTACTAATGAGGAACAAAATCCTTTAAAGGATTAGGGTAATGCCCTGTCCAACAATTTACTGGTTAGTTTCCGGAATGCGACGCTTCAACAAGTATATTAGACGCCAAAAGTGAACGTTCCTGATATCAAGGTCCTCGTGGTTAGCACACCCGTCCGGCAAGTTAGAGGTGTCAGGTTTCATTCCTTACCGCGACGACATTTTTTCAGATATTTCATAATATTAAGTTACTTACGAAATTAACATCCTTTATCAAATAAATATCAATTAACGTGCATCTTCGCGAAAAGCTACCAGGTAGTCGTATCGACTAGAGAATTGTGACAGGGAAGAGTTACTCTAAATGGTCTCGTCTTCTATGCGGGCGGATAAAACCCAATTCGGAGAGGATGCGGGAATATATGGCGCGGGAAAATTAAAAAAGGGCATTTCTGCCGGCCCTGGAAAGCTCGTAAGGATATTCCAAGCGGAAATTTGTGCAATCATTTTATATGCTCCGGAACTATTAAACCTTAGTGAACAAGAACAGAATCTTTATAGTAATGAACAGCGAAGCGGCTTTAAAACCACTTAGTGGGTCCGAAATAACGCCAGGAATGTATTCGGTTACTAAATATACTAGAAGGAAAGAATATACTAAGACTAGTACGAGTACCCTCATATACCAACTCACCAGGCAATGAAAAGGCTGACCGACTAGCAGAGAGCGGCGGCATACTCCCGTAGACCGACTCTAAACGCTCATTTGGAATCCCTTTGGAGGAGGCTAAGACAGAGATTAAGGAGCAACTACATCGATGGCATATTTACAACATTTAAGGGAAGAACTAAGAGATGTGTATGTGGCGATTTTCCTGGACGGACTCTCAAAGAAAAAGTCGGAGAAATTGCTGACAATGGATGTTATATTGTGGACTGGCACCGCAACTGGTCACTGTCCACTAAACAAGCATCTACATAAAGTGGAACTTGTACCTGGACCAGTATTTAGTGGATGCGGTAAGGAAACGGAAACTCTTCTACACCTTATAAGCTACTGCGAGGCATATAACAGTGTAAACTCTTAAATATAGAGCCGAAGAAAATTCTGGACTTTTTAAAGGACATAAAGCTCCTACGGGATTTAGAAATTATTCAGAGGGCACAATAGGCCGCTTCATCGCAGTGCAGAATACCGCTACGGGCCATCTCGTTGCAATAATGATAAAAATCTATTAGATGCTATTTTTTAAAGTTAACAGTATCTCTGCCGCTTCCCCAAATTGATAACTTATAAGAATTTTATGCCAACTTTGTTGCTATTTAAATCAGATTTTATTTCTTATAGAGAGAATCAGGATCTACTAATATATTAGTTATGTGTGGCTACTCGTGTGTTACGCTTGGGCAAATGGCAACTTTCCATTTCCTTGGAAATGAAATTATTTTTAAGGTATGACATACATAATCCAGAAGAGTAAGTTTCCTGAAATTCCATTATCCTTTCAGGTGCACTTAAGTGACCTAGAGTTCCTTTTGTGTTATCATCCAGAAAACTCCGTTTTGATTTTCTGTTGGTGTTAATTAATTATTTGAGAATGGTAACTTTCATAGTTTGCTTCCCTGTCTATTTCTGAAATACAGATATTGTTGATTTTGGTAAATGTACAGCAATATCTCCATTGCAGAGCGATAAGATTATAGAATCCTGTTATAGTTCGAGCTGGTACGAATTGGATATTAGCGCAAGAAAAATATTACTTATTTTAATGGAAAGAGCCAAGAAACCGCTAACAGTGCAGTTGTACAAATTAATATTTATCTCCTTGGATTCCTTGGTGGTGGTAAGTAAAAAAAAAAGCATTCATTTACCGACTACAATGATTCAGCTCTACTACCGCTTTTAGATATTTAGATGGGCCTACTCGGTATATGCCCTTATTAAAGTGCGATATAGTTGAATACGAAAATGGATTGACGTCGAAATAATGGAAAAGTAACATACAGGAAACATATTGGTGTTAAAATATTTTGTAGATTTTATAAATGTGTGTACATTTTCCTTTTATATTAAACTGGAAGTGTCGCAAAATGCTGATATTCGTTCGAATCCTATTCGTTTGGTGAGAACAAAGTGTTTCTAATGATGACCTTTATTACTAGTGAAACTTCTATTACATAATACAAATTACAAGTGTGCAATGTAAATAACAATGTCCAAATGTCGTGATAAAAAATTGTATATGTTGGAAACCTACAATAAGAATATTTACTCTAATATTGGCCTATACTTCTCAATCCATCAACGTGGGTATATGCCTGGCAGTTGGACTATAACCAACTTCGCAAATATCACCCAAACCACTTAACCAGCGAGGGTAAGTCAATGTAGTCTACATTAGCCTATTCTTACTCTTATTCTGAGGCATTTGACCGCATTAACTTCACTTGAACTAGAATGCGTTGGCTTGATTCTACATTTGACAGTAGCTGCTTACAGTAAAAGCCGAGTTTTTCATTTGGAAATCATGTTCATCTGGTTCCTGGTACTAATATAGTTTGGTTACCATGACAACAATAGACAAAACATATTGACATTGACGATTTTGGACTGCCGATTCAAAATTTCGAACCAGAGTAGAAAGTTAAGTAACAGATTATTTTTGTACGAGGAAAAGTTAAGGAAATGGTGTATTTTAGCCAGCAGGGTGTTTAAGCTACGCTAGCCTGATCGACGATGTCCTCGGAATAATTGTCAAATTAGACCTAATATTTGGTAGTACATTTATATTTAACTTAAATCTTAAAACTTAAATCTAATTTAGTTAGAGTTCAACAACACATAAGTATCGGCAACGTCCGCACCACATAAGTTTAATTTATTATATAGTAATATAATAACTAGTCCGGGGCGGCTGTTTCGAGGACACGAATGGTCGCCGGTCACCGGTTGATGAAACGGCCGTCCCGGACTAATTATTATATTGCTATATAATAAATTAAACTTATGTGGTGCGGAGGTTGCCGATACGTATGTGTTGTTTACCATACTACGTCACAGTCCTTGCTATCATTAGAGTTCAAGCTTAATCTGGGTGGTAATTGCCAATAAGGTCAAAATGTCGATGCTTTTAGGAAGACTGTTCTCTTGCAGCTTGAACGTCTGCTTTTACGAAGACAGTAGGTAATATAACCGAAAAGGGCTACCCAGACGTTCTCGTGTTAGGATCTGTACGCTATATATGGTACATTGTATGTGTGCTCGTCCTCATATAAGTTAGCAACCATAGATAATGCGGGTCTGAGCGCACCACGACGCACAAGCGTGGCAGTTCATAATGCTCGTTCTCCGACGAAGTTTGGATACGTTATTAAAAGTATGTATACGGGCCCGAACCTTTGTTTAATGTTAAAGTAAGGTGGTTCTCTGCCTATCGTTCGTCTTACCTCATGATTTCTACAACAAGCGCTTGTCTTAATTGCGACTATTTTATTTAATGCAATTTAATTTAATTTACATAGACTTTTGCTTTGTATGCGGATGGTCTTGTTGCAGTTGCGTATATTAAATAAATTTAAGAATGCTTTTTTAATAAATACGTACGCCAACAATGTTTTAAATGGATATAAATACAGTATATATGAGACATACGAAGTAAAATAAATGAAATGAAGAATTTACATACTAAGGTGAATGGAATATTAAATTCACAAAACAAAATAATGGAATTACGATTTTACAATTTTTTAAGTGGCAATATAAATGTATGTCTGAGCTGTATACAAAGTTTTTAGAAAATTTCCGTCATGTAAAATAAAACTAATAAGTCAATTGTTTGGTAATATTAATTTATTTAACCCTAGCTAACAACAGAATAATTCCAATTTCTAAAACTAAATAAATTTAAAAATAATAATGAGCGAAAGTACTGGCCGATGATAAAACAATAAATATTTTCTTGAATCCCTATCTCTGAGTTTCGGCGCAAGCTTTCGGCTTCATAAACGTATGCATTCTAGATTATGCAACTTATTAAATAAACTTAACTAACATGTAACCTATTTTGGGTGAACATCTTCCAATTAGACAAATATTTAGAATATTCTTAGTGCAGATATGACTAAAAGTACTCAAAATGTATTGATGTAGTATTAGTAATACAACTTAATGTACAACGAAAATAAGCAAAATGTACTAAGTTGGATTCAAATGCATTGAAACGACAACACTGATATCGATCTTGAGTGATCTTAGGGGCGCATTCGGAAATAATGTGGTTAGAAATACCGTAACATCACGTAATGCTCTCTTCCTCTACATTTACGAGCGAAGAACGGTAATATTCGGTGTACGGTTTAAATTATGTATTTTGCCATAAAGACGAGATAAGTAGTGCTTTCCAGGTAACTATCTAGCTGAGCCAAACTGACCTAATTGCTCCCGATTCAATCTGAACAAGCTGCTCTTTTATTGTATGTGGAACATAAGCTGATCTGATTTATGAGATTTGATGCACTTAACGTAATCTAACCTTTAGTAATATATTCATCTTCTGCAGCTACTAAATGCAAAGTAAATGTGCTTTCCTAGGAGATTTTTGTAACAGGCGATAAGAGGATCATAAGAAGCCACTGTAGCAAATATCAAAACATAAAATGAACATAAAACATGACTACAATAAACAAACTGACTACGGGTACTCGAAGGGACGCGTAACTCACATTGAAGCAAACTGATAAAAAGTGATCTGAGTGCTTGTAACAACGACATCGTGATCCGAATTAATCAGTTGCTTGAAAAGAACAAAAAGACAAAACATAACCCACCCACAATACATAAGCGGCCTCCTTGCGCATACAAACACGTTCGAAAACTTCGTACTATGGGTAAGGAGAATATTTAACCCACAATTTCGAACGCTATTTTAATCCCCAAGTGTAACTGCCATTCCATGTTTTGTATTTTCGAACGCACCCTACATGTCGAACCCTGTCTCAGTTTCACTTAGGCATCTCTTTACAATTCCTTCATTTCAATGATAGAACTGAAAAAAATAGATCCGGACATTCTATTATGTTACGTAAACATTTATATTTAAATTTGACCAGGGCAATTTTGTGACGTGCAAACAAAGATTGGACACACACCAAGTTTAAACGTTCAGAGTAAGAGTACATATATTTTTCTATGTAGAACTTGAACAAGATGTAATTGACAACTTCCTCTGCAGTCTCTCAATTTTATTAGAGTGGAAAACTGAATATAGGCACCAGGCTGTAGAACAGTATTCCGGAATAGGACACGTTAAACTTTGGAATAGAATGGATATGTTCAACAACGTTTTTAATGAATCCACATAGCTTAATTTCTCTACACGTAATGTCATCAACATGGAGATAAAAATTCAGGAAATGACAATGAGTATATCCAAATCTTTAATTTTATCAAGGCGAACAAGTGGATACGCATAATGGATAGTGTCTTCCTCCTTTTGGCGAAATGGCTTTTGACATTTGATGATGTTTAACATCATATTATTATATTAAGCTGATATCTGCTTGCAGTTTATAATACAATCAAATAAAAAGAAATAATTTTAGGTCATCTGCGAATAGTAAGAGTCTAGAAAAGCTTATACGATATTTGATGTGGTTTGTGAGAAGAAGAAATAAAATGGGACACAAATGCCCTGAGTTACACCCCGAGCTTACTCGAACCAACATCAAAGCGTTCTCGTAATTCCATAAGTGGCTAATTTCAAGAGTAGCAGCTAGTGATCGACTCGATCAAAGGTTTTGGTAAAATTTGCGTAAATAGAGTCAAGTTGAAATCGGTTCTCCAGCGATTCAGGGATAAAGTGATGGTTAAAATTCTCCACTTTTCGTGCGTTTCACGAAATTAGCAGAGACTAGACAGACTCGTGTTTTGTTGACTTTCGGGGAAACCAGTAGACGACATGAACACATTCTTATGAGAGGAATAAACACGAATCCGTCTAGTCTCTGTTAATTTCGTGAAGCGCGCGGAAAGTGGCGAACTTTCGTGATGGTAATAGATTGCTTTCGGTGCTTTTGTCACGAATAAAATCATGGTGCTCTGGGTACTAAATAAGCGGCAGTATAGAAATAAAATAATATTTTAGTAATAGTTCATAGGGGGTAGCAACAGTGGCAAAAACATTAATATATATATTACGTAAATTTAAGATCAAAATAAAAGAGAAACCGAAAAAAGCGCAGGGTGGGGCAGAGAATCAACCCTAACTTTGAAGACAAACCAGAAAATATAGAATTAAATTAATTTTCCATCTACAACGGGCTCCGATCGCACTACATCTCAAAGAAGGATTTGGTAGCAGCTACGCATGTCACGCTGTACCGTGACGACACATCTGTTTCGGGAAAAATAGGTTTCGATGCCAAAAGCCCCTTGCTTCATCGATCACTTCATTTTTGCCTACAGATCGACATTTCCCGAACTGCTGTGTCGATTAGGCCTATTGCCGCCCATCTACGACCTGCCCCACCCTATATCATATGAACAAACCTACTCTTTATTGCAATTCCTATTGCAATATCTAATCTATCTACTTATCAATCTACAGTGGCCGCTTCAAATTTTTTTCTTCCATCTCGATACATTTACCTAATTGTTTCTGAAAGCTGTTGCTCTTCGGGATGTCTAACATTTTTTAAAGTAATTTGTTGTGTTAGTAGCTACGAAGGCAGCATTCACATAGGGTAGCGCGAAATTGCTGTAAGAATTTGACAACAGACCAGGCGGCGCGCCAGGATCGTAATAAGTATGTATACACGTATTCCAGACACAGACAGCCAAAACGAATACTAACACCGACCGCGGGTCGAAGACGCACGATGGCTTACATAGTTCGGACACCTAGTAAAATATAAACTCGACTAAAAGATAATATAATTGCGTTTATATATAAATAACATATTTATATTAAATCCTTTATGAAGTTTATAACCAATTGTACAGGCAAACTTCCAAGAATATCGATTAGAAAATGATTAAAAACCTATTATATTTTATGACCCAATATAGTAATTTTCAGAATAATCCTC
>CACRWH010006438.1:0-18190 GCA_902655005.2 Marronus borbonicus | reverse complement strand
GGAGATATTTTTAAGTTTATTTGACTTTTACGAATAAAAACTTAATTAGATATCTTGCTAGTTTCGCAAAGAAATGTTGTAACCGTTAAAACCCGTAAAACATCTTACCGCGTCTAAGTTTTTGTCGGGGAGTGTAAGTTACTACGTCTTGGAGCAGTGATTGTTCTTTATATAACTGCCATCCAAGTATCAATCTCTTCAGAATGCAATGGTTTCTGTATTATGGCATTAAGGTGGAACTAAACTTCGTATATCTGAGATGAGGAACTTGTCAATGATATTACTCTAAACTGTTACTACTAAACCAATTACAGTATTGCGCTCTCACTACGTAATTGATGAGTTTGAGTTCTTGCATAATACGCATCCTCACATTCGGAATAGTTCCAGTTCTTTTCTTAAGTCTGCAACTTCTGCGATCCATTTCACAAAGTTTAACAACGCAGCGAACAATTTGTTGATATACAAATTATCAAAATATGATCCTATAAAATGTGGGAACCTTTCCCCATTCTGATGCTGTTGTTCTTCACCAAGATAGCTTTCAATGATAAATGTTTGAGCTGTAGTGAACATGCTCTCAAATTTATAAGATACGTCATCCTGTCCATTACGTTTTTCTGTGATCATACTGTGTTATTCTTATTTTAACCACCTCATGTTTGAAAAGGCTTTTCATTGCGTAACGTAACATTATTTAGCATACTATTATTTTAATCCATTCATTAACATTTAATTTTATTTATTGGAAACAAAATCATTTTTACATTTCCAAAATTGATTTTCGCTTAATGAAGTACGAGTAAAAAATACGCATATTGAATATACAAATTCATATGTCTGTACAATGAACGACGGGAAATATTTTATCTGTACCAAATATTCGACACTTGTACAATATAACTTTTGAAATTTATGTTTTTATTTATTTTCAAACATTTCGATCGATGTCGATGTTCAACGCGTAATGGTTTTTCGTAATTAATTTGATAAATGCCTGTCGGTCACATACTTCTATTTCATAGACTAGAGCCATGATTAAATGATGAAATATGGATCGTACATGAAAAAAATGTGTATGTTTCGTGTTATTTGATATATTTGGGGTACCGAATGATTTTCTTTTTTGATTCAAATAAATATCATAGACGGCAGAAATTCTGTGGCGGCTCGTAATTATTACATTTTCAGAGAGCCGTTAACATTCGATATTTAAAGTAGCTTGTTTATACTGAGAGACCGGAAATATAGTCGGACATGCCAAGACATTACTGAAGACCTACTAAGAAGAACGTATGACAACGGAGTTCCTTCCTTGATACGAATATTTTCTGATGGAAGATGTAAGGCATTAAGTGTTTTGGTCGCAGCAAAAAATTAGGAACTGCAAAAATGCTCTCCTTAATGTTTTCTATTAAAAAAAGGAGAGCTAATGGCGTAGTTAGAACAGCAATTTAATTGCTTCTAAAATAAGAGGTGGTGATTGCAATTCAAGTTCTCTGATAAGGAGGAATCTATAATGGCGTCTATAAAACCAAATTAAATTATTATTGCCGTGGAAAAACATGCAGAGTGCCTCTCTGCCGATCTAAACATCAGTAAAATGTGGAAAATGTATCAATCTGAAGAAATCAGAATCTTTGAAAGTGAAATTTTCGTAAAAACATAACAAATACCAGTTTTAATATAGGCTTCGATTCATCCCGTACTGACATACATATGTTGCACCTGCCTTCAGCTTGTTGAAAGAATAAAGGTAGGAAACAAAATTCAGATAGAAACAATGAGCTACAAACAGAACTTAAAGCGCACACGCTGTGCTTTAAAGCCTTTCTCTTCCTTCCTAAAGAATGAAGAAGAGCGAATTTTATCTTTATCATTTGATTGCCAAAAGAATCAACCCTTACTAAAATCTTCGCAACCAATCGGCTTACTACTCCAGACAACAGCAGTCTACAATGAAACGGACCACGTCGACAGAATAAAAATTCCACGTTCAGTATCTATAACAGTTCGTGGTTTGAAAGTTATTTTTCCAGTGGCAGAGTATTCGTTTATACGACTGGATAGGGTTTTTGCCCTTATTAAACGAGGAATTAAAAAAGAAGAGATAGCAGGAATATTGCGATGTTATTAAAACGCAAGCAAACATCTTTCACTTAAAGAGAGATATTGAATTAATGGATTGGAAAAATGCCACTTTGGAAGTTTTCAAAAAAAAATCAACAATGGCATTTTCTGTTCAAAGTAACAAAAAGGTTAATTCTTTCAAAAGGAAAAGCGTCGGTTCGTGTAAGAGGAGAACAAGTTTACAAAGTCGATCTAGGAACGTCGAAAAGTATCTGTAAAAAGGCCAAACCTGTTGGGGTGACCAACCCAACTCGTACTCCACTAGGAGCTACAGTCAAGTAACTAAATGTTCGAGATGTTAATGTGCTATTAACCAAACATTATGGCATATTGTGGTCCAATCTGGATTCTTTAGCGTTTTACAAGAAGATTTTGGACCGCCATGACATATCACTAGCAGTACCACCAGAAGATGAAGGTTGCGCTCCTCAAGAAGAAGCTTCTGATTTGCTAATTAATAGTTCTTTTCTTTTGTTTTCTCCTTAACATAACGATAATTTTTTTTGTATTTTATTTTGTATTGTAACAATATGTTTCTGCCAATTTCTTACAACTTGTTATTTACCTTATTTCCTCTAAATTTCAAGATCAACTATATCCTATTTTTAGCGTCAAAATCAGCCATCTCCATATTCGCAATTCAATTTTTTCAAAAACCGACAAAACAACTGAATTTCGCCTAGGCAACAGTTATGCGACATACTAAGTATCATTGTACCTTTGCCATTCTCCATTTTCATGTAGTATTAGTTTTTTGGCTTTTCTGGAAAATTGATCTAAATCGATTTAGCTAATTTTGAAGCTAGGCTACTCGTATATGAAATCGTAACATTATCTTTGATTGGAGATTAAATGAACTGCTAAACCATTGCATTACACCGCATACGAATTTAAATTTTCAACCGTTAGAAATAAACGAACAATTCGTTTGAAACTATCTAAAAACTAACCTTTACATGCACGATTTTGTATAAATATTGGAGAAGTAAGGTAATGCTAACTGACGTGATCGTAATTTCCATTGTGAGATGGCGTTTATAATTGACAGTGTACGTATGAACTAGTCACGTTACTGGTTACATAATGATAAATTGCAAAGTAAAATAGACGGAAAATACTTCCTTCTAAATTTTGGCGGTTGCACTCCGGTTGCTAGAAATATACTAATGCATTTGATATATTCATCGTGTATCTACTCCACGAACAGCTAAACGTAACAAAAGACGAAATAGGCGTACCAAAACGGAATCCACGATAACGAGATGGTGTCTTAAAGTTTGAAATAACGCAATAAAGGTACGTTTTCAATTTATTTATTTTATTTTCGCGAGGATCCTTGGTGATAACCAATGAAAGGACGACAGCAGATAAAATCCTCCATAAAAGATTCATAAGAAACAAAATCTTTTTCTTTAATCCGACGGCGTGCTTCGAAATATAAAATGCAGCCACTTTATTACCAGGCATCATGAATAATTTATACGAAAAGTATTACTATTTTTACATAGTCTTAGTCATAAATTGGTACCCCTCGGGAATACGGAGTTCGTGCCGGCGGGGAAGCTAGCGGCGATCGTCTAACACCGTTCAGGTGGAGTTATTTATTATTCGCGACGTAACACGTTATATGATTTAGTGGTTTCCTAAGAGGATTCGATAGTATACACGACAATCCGCTGGTTGTACTTATATACGGTAGGTTAGTGATTTTCTTGATTCACTTATGCTCGCGTCAAATATTATTAAGTGGATGAAAATGTATTCATGTGATTTTGTATGGCGTACTAAGTGATTCAGTTGTCTATATGAAGAGCTCTTCTTACACGAGTTGCATTAGTATAAAAATGAGGAAATTCAATATAAGCTGAACAACTTTTTCTTCTCAAAATGACCTGCATAGAAATATTTTACATGCTAGCATTTTTCATTACAACGTTTACCACATCTTTTGAGGTTTACGTGATGATAACCGCAGAGCTCTTATGGAGAAGGACGATAAGTAAATATATATATATTTTTGTTAAAATGGAAATAATCGAATATCGAGCGCCATTAAATTCTTGCATTTGAAAGGTAATAGGCCTACGAAATTTTGAGCAGCTGCACTTATCAGCTTGACGATGAACATTCGGGAAAGTTCATCAAATGGTGCTAGACGACCGTTCAAAGATTAGGTTTGTCACATATTGACTTAAGATTTAGGCACGAAGAAGCTAAATAATAGCTTGATAAACGGAACGTAGGAATTGCGACAGCCGCATTTCAAGAAAAAGTAGGTTTTGTTCTACCACTGCCTCATGCTTCAATAGTAGCAATGGCAAGAATTCACGGATTGGGGTTCTAAATGATAGACCACCCATCTTGTGTAAAGCGTGAGCATGTACACTGCCGCTCAGAGAAGTTCGGTCGGTTGGTAAAACACGAAAAGGTTACAGAAACAAACGATACTAAAAACAAAATGCAATTGTATTGTATGTACAGGTAAAAAAGACAAAAATAAATAAATAAAAAGTTATTCTGGCCTAATATAACATATTGAACATTATATTTTTTTTTCATCGAAAAAACCTCCTTTGCTGTTAATCACCGCTCGAACTATTCTAGACATTCTTTCGATAAGTTTTGTTAAAACGGATTGTGGAATATTAATCCATTCATGTTGCAGAATATTCCGTAAATGTTCTTGTGAAGTTGGGCATAGTTTTGGGATCCTCCTGTCCAGTTCATCCCACAACAACTCTACAGGGTTCAAATCTGGTGTTTGTGGGGGCCATGTCATTACTTTCAGGGTGTGCTGTTCTTCTTGCTCCTTTAGATAGTTCTTACACACTAACGCAGTGTGTTTTGGGCCGTCGTCATGCATGAATGTAAAGTTACGGCCTATTATAAGCAATCCTGATGGCACTGCATGATTCTGGAGTATTGCAAAATAATTTTCCTTCCTCATTACACCCTGCACTCTGCATAAATTTCCCGTCCCAGCAAAGGAGAAACATCCCCACACTAACACAGAACTACGCCCTTGCTTCACTGTTGGCACAATGCAGTCCGGGATCATTTTTTCGGTTTTAGATCTTCGGACATAAACTCGTCGATTTTGCCCAAAAACCTCAAACTTTGACTCGTCACTCCAAAGCACGTGTCCAATCATCTAACGACCAATCTAGATGAGAACGGGCCTACTGTAGCAGTTTTGCTCTGTTGACCCGATGTAATAAGGGTTTTCGAATGGCAATGCGTCCATAAAGGTCCGCTTGTTGAAGTCGACGTTTTACCGTACTCGCCGAAACTTGTTCTTCACGGCCGCGATTGACTTCGGCTGCTATTTGTGGCGCTGTTAATTTTCTATCGCGTTTGCTTAATAATAATAATTCTCAAATCTTCAGCTTTTGTTGTTTTCCTAGATGCTCCAGGACGAACACGATTTTCTGTAGTTCCAGTTGTCCGATATCGCTTTATGATGTCATTTACTGTTGAACTTCTCATTTTTTTTTTTTCAGCAATTTGTCGACCCGAATATCCTTCTTCAAACAGCGTAATAATGCGTGAACGTTTTTCTACGCTGGTAGGCTTGCCACGTGCCATTTTGAAGTAAATTTTCTTAAAACTTTCGCGCAAAAACGACAGATGCACACCAACACACGTTCAACAGTAAAACGAAGCAAATTTATATCTTTAGGTCTGCGATAAATAAACAAGAGTGATACTGCGGTATATTTCCTAAATGTATTGTTCGTTAATAATCCACAAACGACCCGTTTCAAAAGATCGGTACTTCCGAGAAATTCTTGGAATGATAATAAAAGGGACTTTATTGTGGTTGTCGCAATATTTCTACTTTACATAAAAATTTATGGCTTTAATCCCTTAGAAAAGAGTGTATGCTTAATATTTTTCTAAATTTTATGTATTAATTATTCTATACAGTGTGATATAATAGATTTTTATTGTATGACCGAACTTCACTGAACGGCAGTGTACAATTATTTATGAAATGAACCTGCTCGGTTGAGATGGCTGTGGTTTTAGCTAACTTGCGCGCTTTTACTCGTCTGTCGGCTAAAATCAAATTCTGAATTCTATCGATGATTTCGGGTGTCGCAGCTGATTTCGGGGCTCCAGCATATTGCAGATTCTCAATACTACACACTTGCATTCATCTACTCAAATGTCGAACACTCTCATAAGAAGAACACGAGTCATCTAATGTAGGTAAAATTTTCTCGTGAATTTCCTTTATTCCTTCCAGAAAATCACATCATGACCTTCAGTTTTGTCCATTTTGATTAACCCAATTTCTTCATTATTAAGGTATCAAATATTAATCAGTAACGAAATTTATGCCATTTATTAAGGGAAAAAAGAGGGAAAGGAAAAACAATCTGGAAAATCGAGAGCGCATATACAGAATTCTATAGAGATCTTAGATAGGTTGGAAAATTTCCAACGAGCGAATTACATAACCCGTCTCTGGATAATTCACACGAGAACGGATCGCGGTGAGCATACGTCGCGACGCCACTCGAAAAAAAGCAAACATTCCGTCCACGTCTCGTTTTACTTAAACACAAGCAGCACAAAAGGCCCGGAGAAGTGGGACTAAAATGGTCTCCACGTCGAGTACCAACTTGAGTTACGTACACAATGATAAGGTTAATGAGGAAAAGGGTTGGACTGGCAATGTTAATGCACACATTTATAGAGATAAGGGCGGCAATGCAAGCGACGTTAGCGTTCATCTGGAGACCTATAAAATGCGCTCGGACGCAGTGCGCCGAGTTCGCTGTGTTGCCGCCCCAAACATTCGTACGTAATCCCAAACTGATTTTAAATACGCCAGTGGGCATTTAATTGATTAGGCAATCATCCAATACGCTGTCACTTCGATGTCAAATCGTTTTAAAAGTGGCGGCTGGCGCTTAAAACGACAGAAGTGATTGCACGATAAAAGGAAAAGATTTAGACGATAAGAAAGTGAAATATACTGTTGTATTTGTACATGCAAACATGCAACTGAGAGTTCACCGGCCACTAAGTTGCAAAGATTTAAACGGAAGCCTGTTAGAGCTACCAGTCTCTAAGTCCCTCCAGTTCACTTTCTTGTTATCAACAGCAACAGTTGTGTTGCCAATTAAAAAAGGTGTTTTTTAATCAAAACTGATCAATACCATGCAATTTTTTTATTTTAACTGAATTTGTTTATAATTAACCAATTTTTTTGTTTCGTACAACCTATTATGACATAGGCTGTTCTAAAAATAACAAAGTACGTCACCAATCGTGATTTTATTGGTTAAAACGTTGATTCACGTGCAGAAAAAGTTACGGTGATCTGCTTTCATATGCTTTTTCGAGAAGCTGTACGTATATAACAAAAAGAAAATATAAGGTAAAACATAGAAGTGCGTAAAGAGTAAGATAATTTGCTGCAAAATTAATAATAACAAAGAAGGCGCAATTCTAATTGGAGTTCTTGACCACGAACATTACGATCGCTCCCCCTTCGTGCGGAAACAAACTACTTGTTTGTATTACATTAAGCGTAATGTTGGTGTAAGAAGTAGATCAACAGAAAGCGCGTTTGTCTTCCACTCCTAACGCTAGAGCTACAGTTCCCCTGTTCCCGTGTTCAAAAAGGCTGGTCGTACGGTAAATAATAACAACGCGTCAAGTGTGTAATGATAAGTACCTACACAACGTTAATGAAGTTAGTAGCGAAGCACATTCCCAATATCTCCTTCGTTTCTATTAGCAAACAGCTACTAGGTCCTTTTGTTTTCATATTCATAGTATGCTGCGTATTTCTGTGGTGTTAGGGGTTGTGTGCACCGCTGTATTCCATAACATGCAAAGGGCAACGGAAGCGAGCGCTTATATGTTGAAATAATTTTCGCACCTGTAACTTGCGTAACTACCGTCTATTGCTATCGATTGATTTAGCGCATTTTTTAGCGCTTATTATCTAATAATAATAATAATGATAATAATGTTTATTGCCTAACAGTATAAAATACCAAATTAACGACGATCTTAAACAAACAATAACGTGTGTAGCAGACAGCGATAGTGGATGATGGTTAAAGTTCATCATTCAAAGGCACAGACAAACGCAGATACTTTAAAGCTAAAGAAATAAAAACAGTTCCCATACGGTGCAGACTTTTTGGCGATCACTGTGTATATGATAATACGCATTCTCTAAGTCTTTAACATTGATTTGTATAAACAATTACGTTTAATGTAATAGTTGCGTGCATAATGCGGTTTATTTTTACGGTTAACTTCCCGAAATCAATAAGTTCCGTACATTTTCTTACATAAATTATATTGTCGTTAAGCAGTCAGTGCAAAGCACTTAAAGCCAAACGATCATAAATATGAAACCATTTTCATAGGACGTAAGAAATTGATATGCATTGATAGTAATGGACTTCAGACATAAAGATATATTTCTTTGTAATTATGGAAATCGTTTAAGCTCCGAAACTACGACACGAAAAGGCATTATGGTTGCCCGTAGATTTTTGAAAAAATCTCATAAGTGCGTGGCAGAATGTATAGAAGGTAATTATAATTTAGGTTAGTGTTAAGGACTTAACATTCTATTTTTTTGTTTTATTTTATTTTATAAATGTAACTATTTTTATTTATTTGAAAGTAATATTTTGTTTGTGTCTATTTTATGATAAATTGAATGTTTCTTTTGTTTTGCCTTGTATAAATTTATATATTTCATATTTAGCATCATTTAAACTTTAACGTGTGCGCATTCAATGTAAAAATACGTATAATTTCTTATAAAGTTCGCAAATGTTCCAATTAAAAATATCTTTAATAGTCATCTATTATATCTGTTTGATGAAGTTCCGGCTAATCCACGTATCAGATCGAGCGCTAGGTAAGGAATGTCCGCCAGTTACCGCCGGTAACGTACACTTACGTACAAGTTATCGAAACTCCGTCGGAAGTCGAACGTACGAACTACCACGACTGCCTGCCTCCTCTCTTTCGCTTGTGAGTCACGCAGCGCTCAGACCCGCACTATCGTTGGTTTCTGATTTTTCCACTTATACATGGGGACAGCAGCTCGGAGCAAGAAACTAGAGATAGCGTATCAAATAAGTACACGAAATAACGCGAGCGTCTGGGTAGCCGTGAGTTGTATAGCATCTTTTTGCGGTAGTGATCGGCTATTTGCTGCTGTCGCCCAACCAGACGCTCATGCTCCGGTAGGGTTCTGTGGTGGCCCTAGCATTAGACATTGAATGTCCCGATACATTTGAATGCGTACACAAAGGAGGAACCGAATTATGAAATCCATATAGTATGCTATTTATGTATTTGAATTTATATATATATATATATAGATACATAAGGGAATTATTTAATAAATATATTTTGTATATCTACGTACTGTGTTTAATTTGAGATCAACTGATTAAGCGAGTGAACACATAAGAATTACATATAAGCAATTGGTCCTTTCGCCTCACAAGAAAGATACACCGAAGCAGACGACTAGCGGCATTGTTCTTCAAACTAGGAGAACGTACGCTGTAAATCTTTAATAAACCTTTTGATTATTATATGAGCAACATAACCTTGATGATTGATAATACTAACACGATCTTATTTTAAATAAACATTTGATGCGAGATAATTTTAGTTCACAATTTAGTTACAGAATTTACACACAATAATTACCATCAATCTTGAGGCTAATGATTTTCCAATGCTGGAGAATGGGAGTTCATGCAATAAAATGATGGAAAAACGATGCTCAGCACCCCACTGTACAATTACCCGTTTTTTTTAAAGAAATTTTCTTTATCAAAAACCCTGCCAGAATAGAGAAAACTGGAGTTATGGACTCTATTTAAACAAAACCCAAACTGCTCCGATCTAATCGATTTTACATTCCATGGCAATGCTTTTCCATATTACTTGAGGAAACAAAATGGGGACAATAAATATCTCGCTCCTTAAGGTTTCGATGGATAATCACCAGATATACAATTCCTAATTCGTCTTTTTCTTTCGGTTTATTGTTTTTGTTTTAGACGTTGCTACGGAATCCATATGCCGTTACTAAATACGAAGATATTGAACATTATAATGAGGAGTAAATTGAACTTACAGGAACTCATTAATAGGATTAAATGAAAATCCAATTCGCGACATTACAATTGTTGGTCATTATTCCTATTCTAGGTAATCGCAGATAAGCAAATGTAACTAAATACCTACACTGCCGTTCAGTGAAGCTCGGTCATACAATAAAAATCTATTATATCACACTGTATACAATTATTAATACATAAAATTAGAAAAATATTAAGCACACACTCTCTTCTAAGTGATTAAAGCCGTAAATTATTATGTAAAGTAGAAATATTGCGACAACCACAATAAAGTCCCTTTTATTATCATTCCAAGAATTTCTCGGAAGTACCGATTTTTTGAAACGGGTCGTTTGGGGATTATTAACGAACGATACATTCAGGAAATATACCGCAGTATCATTCTTGTTTATTTATCACAGGCGTAAAGATGTAAATTTGCTTCGTTTTACTGTTAAACGTGTGTTGGTGTGCTTCTGTCGTTTTCGCGCGAAAGCTTTAGGAAAATTTACTTCAAAATGGCACGTGGCAAGCCCACCAGTGTAGAAAAACGTTCACGCATTATTACGCCGTTTGAAGAAGGATATTCGGGGCGACAAATTGCTGAAAAAATAAATATGAGAAGTGCAACAGTAAATGACATCATAAAGCGATATCGGACAACTGGAACTATAGAAAATCGTGTTCGTCCTGGAGCATCTAGGAAAACAACAAAAGCTGAAGATTTGAGAATTGTATTATTAAGCAGACGCAATAGAAAATTAACAGCGCCACAAATAGCAGCCGAAGTCAATCGCGGCCGTGAAGAACAAGTTTCGGCGAGTACGGTAAAACGTCGACTTCAACAAGCGGACCTTCATGGACGCATTGCCATTCGAAAACCCTTATTACGTCGGCGCAACAGAGCAAGACGGCTACAGTGGGCCCGTTCTCATCTAGATTGGTCGTTAGATGATTGGAAACACGTGCTTTGAAGAGACGAGTCAAAGTTTGAGGTTTCTGGGCAAAATCGACGAGTTTATGTTCGAAGATCTAAAACCGAAAAGTGATCCCGAACTGCATTGTGCCTACAGTGAAGCAAGGGCGTAGTTCTGTGTTAGTGTGGGGATGTTTCTCCTTTGCTGGGACGGGAGATTTATGCAGAGTGCAGGGTGTAATGAGGTAGAAAAATTATTTTGCAATAGTCCAGAATCATGCAGTGCGTATAATAGGCCGTAACTTTACATTCATGCATGACAACGACCCAAAACACACTGCGTTAGTGTGTAAGAACTATCTGAAGGAGCAAGAAGAACAGCACACCCTGAAAGTAATGACATGGCCCCCACAAAGCCCAGATTTGAACCCGATAGAGTTGTTGTGGGATGAACTGGACAGGAGGATACGAAAAATATGTACAACTTCACAAGAACATTTACGGAATATTCTGCAACATGAATGGATTAATATTCCACAATCCGTTTTAACAAAACTTATCGAAAGAATGCCTAGAATAGTTCGAGCGGTGATTAATAGCAAAGGAGGTTTTTTCGATGAAAAAAAAAATATTATGTTCAGTATGTTATATTAGGCCAGAATAACTTTTTATTTATTTATTTTTGTCTTTTTCCCTGTACATACAATAAAATTGCATTTTGTTTTTAGTTTCGTTTGTTTCTGTAACCTTTTCATGTTTTTTAATAACCGACCGAACTTCTCTGAACGGCAGTGTACATTTATCAAGCGAGCTGATGGCTATCAAGCAAGAAAAAAGCAAGAAACCTTCGCTCTCAAACAAATAAATACTTTCATTAAAATGCGTGTGACCAAAAATATGCTAAGAGTCCGTAACAACAGTTGCCTTCATCGGAGGAGGCTCTAATGGGTATTATGGAAGCCTGTAGGGTGTAATGAATGAAAAGAAATGAATATGGGAATCTTGAAGATATTAGCATTCCATCATCATCAGTCAGAGAATTTGCATGAATAAGATTTCAGCGATAGGGAGACAAATTGCCAACTTCTTAAATATTCCTAACCCAGAACTGTAGTGTAGTAGATGCAGGAGGTATGTTAATTATTATATATATCTTCAAAGTTATTAGGGAAGGTACTTTGTTGATAATTTGTGATCCCCAGTAGTGGAAACCATAAAACGGGTATGGATTCACTCATGAAATGATTGAACAAACCACGTCGGATTTGCTATCAGAGCACAAGAATATATTTTTAATCCCTAAAACATACATCAACATGACATAGCTGAAGAGCCACAATGACAATCCCTAAGGAGCAAATAGTTTTACTAGAAGGGAGTTGAGGCCTTCACCTCCAAGCTTTTCTCTTACCTACATCAGTAAAGGAGTCAATAAAAACCAAATAAAAACGACAAATAATTATTTAACTTGTCTTCGGTTGTAATATTTAGTTTACCACTTTTTGGTTAAAGTGCTATTTAATTCCATCCGAAGTTTGCCAAACCTTCTTTTACTTTTATATTATCGATTACAACGCAACTACCCACCAGTAGCAAAGTCGTTCGTCGGCAAGCATAGAATCTCTCACAGGATATCGTAGGAATAATAGTGTCGATAATAGTATCAGATAAACGCGAAAGAGGGCAGCGCCGGACGACCAGGGCGCCGCTATGGAGAGTAGCAACGGGGAATTGTTAACTTAAGATCAGAAGTTCGGCGTGGAATCGGAACATTGTTAGAGTTTGCACTAGTAATTATAATTACTAGTGGTAAGTTTGAACAGAGGGAGCAGGAAATGGGAAACGTACGGTGGTAGGGAGAGAGAAGGAAGTAGGCGGCGACGAGAACCGAGAGCCTAAGGAAGGTTACGGAAGGTCTGTTCGCGGCCGCCGTACACAATCCGATCACATAAAATTGGATATTGTAACGAATAATCGCTTTCTGATCATTATCGGGGGTAAGTTATTAAATTTCCAGGACTTAATCTTCAAGAACTGGCCGCGTGCTCGGTATTAATGTCCTAAAATAATGCCAACTTATGAATTTAAACGAAACTATTTTGAAAATAAAAATTCTTAAATTAAACAAAACGCTTCACTAACACTGGATGCATGTTTCGATAGCACAGCTATCATCTTCAGCACTTCAGCACTAAAACTAAATTCAATTTCTTAGCGAGAACTAAGCTATTTACGCGTTTTTTTTTTTTAGTAAAGACCAAAGGTTGAAATTTAGGGGTCTTAAATCTAAATTGATTAACACTCTTAATACCAAGATGCGGTTAGAGTTGACCCCTTACGAGCTATACTGGCCGCAACAAAAGCTCGACAAAGATCAGTGTAGCGTTGTCCAGTTCCAGGGAATAGTCATGCCCCGGATGCAATGTGTTTTGCTGCTGCTGCTGATGCTGTTATTTTCTTCTTATTTAAACATTAACAAACATCGAAATTATCAAACAACCTTTACAATCAGAACACATCAGCAGTCAGAGAACTGCTCGAGGGATGGTTTGGGGAACAGTACCCGCTTTATGTCGCTGCTTCCTGAACGGCAGGCATGCGTTTCTTTGGCACTAGAGGGCGCCAACAAATGTCGAGTTTGTCGTTTTGAAAGTTGTGGCATTAACTGTGAGGCAACAGCGATAGAAGGTAGAGATAAAAAATTACTCTCGAAACCCCGCTGATGACGCCGAGTAGGCAGAAACATGTCCGTGTGTTAGTGTAATTTTTTTCTCTCCTTTTGTTGCGTTTGCCGTGAATTATTCCATTAATACCATGAGGAAGCTAAGCTATCTTAGCGTTATATTTTTTGGTTAACCTTTATAATATATTTCAGTACCACTTACAGCTGAAAAGTAATTATTAATTTTCCATGATATCGTGGCGAAGGCGCTTGTTAGGCGCCGTAATAAATAGTAAGAAAATTTATAAATATTACACAATAAACGAAGTCTTTAGTATCTAAATAAATTCAAAGAAGTAAGAATGAATTTCTAAAAAGTGTTGTGAAGTGAAACGAAAAATTCTAAAAGAATAAAGAAGGGCAAACTATTTTGCAGTAAACGAAAAATAGAAGGCTCTATTATGGACAAACATACCTTACTCGCAACCAATTATTGAAATAATTAAAAAAAACAGATATTTTGTTATAAACTAAACGTTAATTAAACAACTTTTGTTTGTATAAATGTGGTTAGCAATAAACTATGTTGAGAAGGTATTAAATATTCTCCTCAGTCTGACTTATTTTAATTAGATGTTAAAAATGTTAAAAAGAATATTGAACTTCTATGGTATATGTCTAGACGGATCCTATTAAAATAAAAATACCTCGCATTTCTTAGGGATGATGCATTTTTATATGCATAATGTTCGAATATATAAATAACGTAATATGTACTATTGTTAGTCTAGAATTGGCATTATCTGGATATTTATGTGAACATTTTGCATAAATATTAGATAACGTTCTTCGTGTCGTATGTAAACAGGATTATAAATTTCTGATGCGATTTTAATAACAGCGGAAAAATTAATTGGCGTCGATATGCAACCGACAGCAAATAATTGAATACGATAGTTCGACCTTCGTTAATGCCGGATCCAATATTTTACCAGAGAACAACGTAAAATAATGAAAATAAATTGTGGATGCAATAAATCGCTAAACTAAAAAAAGGAACACTGCCAACCCGAAAATTCGGATTTCAATGAAGCTCTGCAGAGTGATAGTAGCTTGGTATAAGAACAACATATTTTTTTCTTAGCGGCCGGGGTACCGCTTCCCCCGAATTGGTGATGACTTTAACATTCTCGTAAATATCTACAACAGATATATTTTTTTAGAACATAATTTGGAATTTATTGCAATTTTCTGACATTACGTTAATGAGTCCATACAACCCTCAAATTTCAACATTTTCCGCTATTATTTATATTTTTAAGCTAGTAAAACCTCGATTAATGGAGTTGTGTATAGCGCACAAGCATTTCTATGCGATATATATAGTAACTACCCGAAAACAATTGAAAATTCGTGCGCCGCCTGCGATTGTTCGAAATTTGTTGGAAAAGTATCTTTAGGCCCAGCAGTTTGCCTTTAATTAGTAAGCGGGCGCAATATGGCGGTATTTCTAGTCGGCGCTGCAGTTGGTTTATCTTAAGCACGTGTTCTCGTTTCGGATATTATTGGAAGCCCACAATAACATCTGCCTAACTACCCGTTTTCACAGTGTGCCATCTTCTTATATGAGAGCACAACTTAACGTATTGTTTATTTTTACTTCCACAAACTAAATTGCTTATTACGTCAGTAACTTTCTTCAGTTTGTTTGAATAAAATGATGAAGCTTCTTTGTATAAAGCAACTCTTGTACGCGCTTTAAAGAAACCTTTTTTAGCGTGAGTTCACATTTGGAAGTTCTACAACATTGCAACTGAGCGAAAGCAGTGTATGTAATATGCAACATCTTTTCGAAGATGTCTTTTAGCGACTTGCCAACTTTAGGCATATAAGCTGCAGCTTCGCTTACGGAAAGCTTGCCACACTTTTGAAAATGTTGTCAGTTTCTGACCGCCATTGTATTGACATTTATCGGTTCTATTATTTTGTTGGTTATTTAATATGGCTTTATTAGGGAATTTGAACACTGAACACCAACAGTGACGCGAACTACGCTTTGACCTAGATTGGTCTGTGTTCAACCAATACCAATTGTCTTCTATATCGCTTTACATTTTGTTAATGACCTTTATGGCTTGACTAGCGAACATTTGTAAGTTGACACGACGCTGTACGAGCGTCGATGCGGAGTGAAAGAGGCGGCAGTCTTGTAACCGGACGCCTATTTATTTATCAGCAGCATCATTATGAAGAAAAGGACTTGACTTGGCGATAAGCGACCTGAGCGGCAGGTGACGAATGTCTCAAGAGAAACGGCGGTTGGCTGAAACAAACCCCAACTGCCGAGAAAAGAGGTAAAGGGCGGCTATCCTCTTTATCTTCCAAAGAAAAGATATTTATGAGTATTATCGTGGCAAAAAAGCCACGAATATAAGTGATAAAGTATGTTGCGTGGTTGCGGCATGGTTACGACATATATAAGTTGCTGGGTGTCCCACGATAAGAACGGCGTTAACCACAGCCGTAATAGCGAGCTAGAGTCACCATTTCTACTCGAGAAGGCTGGAGAAATCTTTCGAAGAATCGCGCCCGATGGGGTCAAGTCGCACATTATTTTTCTTTTGCATTCATATTTGCTACTTATTCAGCTTTTACTCTAAATTGTTTAAATTTAGAGCGAAGTGTATTTTTGTTAATGTAAATTCTTACTATTTGATATAGCGTATATTCGGTTTTATCTCATCTTCGGTGGCTCTATCATTCTTTGCGCACTAAATTTCAATTCTATTTTTCTTTCTTCTTTTCAATTTATTAATTATGTTGACTACTTCTACTACCTCAGAATCGCACGACCTGAGAGAGCTTCGTGCTGCGAATTGTTCAGTAAGAGTCTCATAAACCATAAGCGTCACTTAAATAATTAGTTTGGTATTCAAATAAATAAGTAATCATTTCGGTCATTTAGCTGGCCGCCAGCTCAGTAAATACCAGTACCGTACTGCGGACATTCTATTACGTTTGGCTCTTAAACCCGCAGTTCCATTACAGTCTGGGCATAATGCATAATCACGTACGCCACTGTACTGACAGTAATATCATCCCACCATTCTATTTGAATTTATGTATTTTGTACTTTATCACAGTTGATCTCTGGCGTCGAATTTCAGAGACTAAAACTATTTTTTAACAAAGGGCTGTTGGTCACTTTTTTTATTTAATTTTTTTTAATCGCCAGGACTTAAAATTGCTGAGAGCCACACTTAAACGGGCATTCGGTATACTATCCATCACATTGTTTTTTTGTTTGTTTTTAAAATATAAAATCTCGTCGTGATTTTATTGTTTCTTTACTTTAAATCAAGTGCTTTCTTTTCCAAACTAAGATTTTCTATTTAATAAGACCCATTTTATCTTCTGAGCGTCATATCATGGAAATGTATGTTACTAATTGAAGTAACAACAACGTTTACAACAATTAGAAGTATTTCAATCAAAAATTGACCAAAATGCCGTTAAAGTAATGGTAGCAACGACCATGGGGTAGTAATATGAAAAACATTAAAATGTCGGCACACTCCGCACAAATCAAATTCGGAACAATCGTTTCGAGAATTCGCGGATTTACATTGTCAACTGTATGCGGAAAAAATTCTTTAATTCTATCATGTCTTGTTCTATCCTTACTCCAAAATATTCGGAAGCGTCTGTACCTTTATCGCATATCGAAACTAAGGATAACATGTTGGCCTGTGAAATGGAAGTTTCACAGAAAGTCCATATATATTTTTTGAAAATCGGTACATCTATTGAAAGTGTGTAGATCTCTGTGAACCAGCGGAAACTTGCAATCTCAAAGATGGCTACATCTGACCTTACAAAAAGTATTTTTGATGGGTATGGTTTTCTCCTCCATTTCATCTAATATCGGTAATATTCGGAAAATTAAACGTAGTTCGCTCCGAACACGAGCCGCTATCGCCCCCGTCATTAATGTAATATTAAAGAGCACGCACTCCCCACGGCAATGTCCGTTATTCGCAATTATGGCAGTCTCTTTTAAATGCAGAGCAGTTACAGTAATGGCTCGTCAACGAAGAACAAATAGTGGGGTCAATTAATTTCTACTGATTCTTCCGAACGCTTGTGAACAAACAAAACGTGCATGTTTTAGAATAAACATTTCCTACGCTTCGGTGTAAAGCAGATGCAATATTTAATTACCTAGATCAACTACTCCATGTATATGCTAGCCTTATTTCAAGAGCATTTAATACACTACCCGGGAAAAACATGGACGCGGTATCGTTTCTATTTACGAAACAAAGTTTATAGACATTATATAAAATGTAAATGAGGGTTATT
>CACRWH010006437.1:0-18207 GCA_902655005.2 Marronus borbonicus | reverse complement strand
GTGTGATATAATAGATTTTTATTGTATGACCGAATTTTACTGAACGGCAGTGTATACAGAAAGAATAACATTATTTAAAATATTTCTATTAAATGGAATTGAGAATAAAAAAAAACAGAAAAAATAAAATTTGGAAAAAAGACGTTCAATTCAATTATGTAAACGGAAAAAGGAACTAGTAAACACTAAAGCATCGGCACACTCCGCACCACACAAATTATTTCATTAATTTTCACCAGAGCGTTTGCATGATTCCTTGCTTTCCATTCTGCATTATTTTGGCTTGTCAGATACTGCTGTTACACCTTGTGTTGCGTAGGATTCTTCTTTATACACAGTATTCACTTCAGTAGTATCTACTTGCATTTCGCATTGTTCTTCTCCATCAACACGTTCTTAATCCTAGAACTAAAACTCATCTCTCTTGATATATCACGACGATAAATTTTCGTTGTGGATTTTTTGCTTTTAGCGCTTGGTTATACCATAAAATAATTTCGTACAAACCTCTAACATATCTTTATAATAGAAGAGAAGGTTTCAAATACTCCGATTTGATGAGACTTGATCGTTACTTCTTTCCTGATTTCCGACTATTTTTAGCGACATCCATACATTTATCTGCTACCTCATCGCTTTAAGAAGAAAACATATTGTCGTTATTTTCCGTCGTCGTGTAGGGGGAAACCTATTCAGTTGAATGATACTTTTAATAATCTCCCGGGTCGTTGAAAGCCATATCGTGCGCACAAAAAGCGTTTCTACCGTAACCTGAAGTCGTTCCGACGATGCGTCACTCCTGTTCCAAGAATTTATATAAAGAAGTAATCGTAAATCTTTCATCAAAGCAGGCATTGCTCAGCGTATACCCGCTTGACTCTCCGAATAGGAAGAGAAAAAGGCGAACACATTTACGACGGCATTAATATCGTCTCAGGACGGTCGGTATTAGATGAGTACTATTCGCCGAAAGTGTCATCTTTTTTTCGGAGATTTTACTTGAGCAATGGTTTAAGTTATTCGTCCAATATTTCTTGAATGTCCTTTTTATTCCGCTCCTTAGTAGGAGAAGGTACTCAAGAGGTTTAGCCATTATTTAGCAAGACATAGTGATTTTTCATTAATTTTCATTATAACATTAAATGCGGTCGGTAAATTCGCAAGAGATAGGTTAGCGATTGATTCTTTTCAACAATTGTTTATCCGATAACTTTAAACTTTATACAGTTGAAACTTTAATATCATACATAAAGCGACTTCAGCAAAGAAAATTAGCCAAATCTATGCAGAGACCGACTTCTCTGGCTCTATAAAATGCACATGTGTCGAACTGTTTCTTATTGTTTTTCATATCCGCAAACAACTCCATAAGAAGAGGCTGTTTGCGCCGCGAATATTTTATTTATTTTATTGAAAAAAGTCCAACACCAAATAATCATTTTACTCCGCGGGAGGTAATTACCCCATATTAAGAATCATTGTTCTACAACATCCAAAAATCAATTACTTCAAACCGATCAAATTCAAACTTCAATATCAACTTATATAATTCAATCTCATTTGAGGAGCGCAGAGATAAGAGCTTATTTTGCAGCATCTAAATTAGACTGCAGAGATTTAATCCTATGTAACATAGGTACGTTACGTACGTAATATCGCACATACAAATTTCCAAGATTCAATCGTATAATTTACGTGCAACTACTAAAATACGACGACGCAACGGTAGCGATATTAAATAGTCTTTGTTTGGACGCAGACGGAGCGCAACACAATAAGAATCAGATAGTTTAAACCCTTTCGAAACCAAACGCTCTGTATAGGCGGATCATGCAAGCGCCGTGCATTCAGCGAACCGTATCTGGCTGTCAATTAATAACAGCTGTCTGCACATACATATATACATTTTAGAGCGTACGGTTGGAAACCGCGAGCGGGATACAGAAGTTTGTGTGTAGAACAACAGGCAATTTTTTTGACCAACGTAGCGTAATTCAATTTAATAATGCCAAGAAAGACATAGAAGATAGAAAGATATAGAAGATTATAGAGTGCTTGAAATTTTCGTAGAAAGCCGTAATGCTATATGATACCGACGGTATTTGCCCAAAAATCAAACACAACCAGAGCAGACTCTATGTCAGTAATGATGTCTTCGGTAAAGACAAGTTTAGACGTTGGAGTAATGGTAGGATCTCTGGAGAGTACAGCAACTTCATCATAAAATGGAAGTCGAATGGAAAGGTCTATGAAGTGCCCGAATTCTGGGATGTTTTAGGAATTAGGGAATCGAATTTTCGGGTCTTTAAGTAGCAGTAAGTGAATGGGTCTTTCGAATTGATGATTATGCATTATTATAATTAATTAATTAATTTATAATAATGCATAATATATAATATAATATAAACATAAGATTAAGTTATGCGATCTTGGGTATTCCAATAAGATGGGATAAAATGATATATGTGAAAACCTGAGTTCAAATCACGTCTAGTTTTCGTTCCCGAACCCATGCGTTGTTTGATAACAAGAAATGCGGAAATAACATGACTATCTCTGCATTTATGTGAAAAACTTATGTGCGATGTCATAGAAATCTGCCCCCTGTGAGAAGCCCAATCAATGACTGCAGTTTTCACTTCGTCGTCATCGTCGCACCGCCGACCACCTTTAAGTAACAAAACAAGTAAAAATCACTGGCAAACTGGGCAAATTCTGAAGAGTAATAACTCATGGCTGGTCGATATTCTATGTAAGCTGGTACTTACGTGGATTGTTGGCGGGTCTCGGGCTACTACTCATGAATCCGTGCTTTATCCGCTAATGATGTATGCGTTTATTTTTTAAGTATCAGCAATCGCCGCACCCACATATCTTGAGGATGATTTTCTCAAAACGTCAATAGCCAAAGTAATCATTTGACATTAATATTTTTCTTATTACTATACTGAGACCATCCTAAGAACAAGGATTAAACACCAGATACCTTTCCCAACGTTCCTTTTCTTACATTTCCCAAATAAGTAAGATACCTGAAAAAGTAAAATAAAATTCTATAGCGATTAAGTCCGTTTCAACTTCACGTAGAAACCGCGAACAGTCTTAAATCTGGCTCTTGAATACCAAATTACGTGGAATAGGCCTTGCAAAATTAATATTCCATATTATCATCCATCCGTACTAAAGCGCTTTAACGGCAGCGACGTTGGGATGTTAAAATTTTCTCTGCGCCGCGACATTATATCGTCTTTCTTGCGTCGTATCCGACATCCTACGATTTTTTTTATGCCCAAAAATATAGACGCTGTAGTACATTTCTTTGTCGGTGTTTAACGACATTTTTTTATGTTGCCATCGAAATGCGACGGACACATTATTTCTTCCGACTTCTTCCGACCACCTTTAAGTAACAAAACAAGTAAAAATCACTGTGAGCAAGAACCGGACTGCAAGATGGATGATTCAGTTGTTCCCATTCAAAAGACCTGATTAGACCTTGTGTTTGTACAGAAACACGTGGTCTTGCATTGTCATGAAGCAACATCACATCGGAAGACAGTAGGCCACCCTGCTTGTTTTGTACAGCATGGAGGAGTTTTCTCGAGATCTCACAATATAGATTACAATTGCCTCTCAGAAATCCAGTAGAAAAATCCATTTCCTGTCCCAAAAGACAGTTGCCATAATCTTTCGTGCAGGAAGCGTCTGTTTGGCTTTCGTTTTGGTTGGCGACGATGTGTGTCACCATTTCATTGACTGTTACTTGAACTCAGAGATCATGCGAAACACCCAAGTCTCATCTCCTGTAACGATGCGGTCTAAAAATTAATCTCCCTCCTGATCGTATCGAGTCCAAAACGATAAAGCGCAGCCCAATCTTGTTGTTTTGTGATCACGCGCGATCACTCGCCACTTATTAAAAAAGATATCCGTCATAGTTTCCTTAATTCTTTAAGTGAGTTATTGAAAATAAACGAACTTGATGATTCTCAATTCTATAGTTCATTATACTTCCGTGTATCGTTTTTTGTTGAGAAAATTAAATTGCCAAGTATATTAACGTACTTGTTTAAATTCAAATGTTCAGCTACAGTTACATGACTGAACTTTAAAGTCCTCAAACAGAATAATTTACAAAATAAACCGGTGAACAATAGTATTAGATGCATATTTACTCAAACACAAAGTTAGTTATTAATATTTATACCCACACATTTACGATTACTATATTCGTACATAATACATACGTTTTCCTCTCTCAAAAACCCTCCAAGCGCTGTCTACGCCGAGCCATACCCTCCTAGATCTTCATTTCGCATGTAGGACACGCAGAAGCTAAGCGTATTTACTCTATCGCATACTGGGGGCCTTTAGTGCGATCATAACTTCAGACGCCGCCGTAGATAAGATGGTGGGGTATGTGTTTTTCCTGTTGAATCCTAGTAATTGTAGAACTACGTGACGCCTCTCAGTTTAATTATCCATGCAAATACGCCCTCCACCCAACAACGTCTGGTTTTAGTTTATCTTAATGGGGAATTCAACTAAGCGTAATATATACGGCGCACTTGACATTTGACGATGCTGTATAGGGTGAAATATGTGGCGTTTCGAGTGGTGCGGAGGGGTGCTGTTTACTAGATGCTTGAGGTAAATGAAATTGAGTACACTCACAATGCTGTTTCTGTAATCTTTTAGGTGCTATTTTAGAAAAAGAGATGGCCAAGTTATGTATGGATGGATGGAAAATAAATTTGGACGACACGCATTGTATATTGTTTGTTACTTCTTGCCTTCTGTCTCTAGTAAACAGTTGTGTGAAGTCCCAAGACAGAGAGTGTTGAATAGCTCGAGTTTTGATCGATTAGCGATAGATTGTTTTGCAGCGAGATACTCTTTTTAAGTAGAGACCGTTCTTCAAAAGCATTTGGAAAAGAATGTATTTTACTTAAGAACTGAAGCTTTGCATATGTAGGAACAATTTAAGGTCTTACAATTAGCAAGTGCTCGATTTTACGTATTTTTTTGGACAACGTGTGGCATACCAGCATTAACAATATGAATCTCAAAGAACACGGATTACTCGATTTTGTATCAACTTTTTTTTTATCCCGAAGGAACAATTTATAGCAAAGGGGAAGATGTTTCGAACAATCTGCCTATTCTGAAATGGATCGCTATCGATGTCTAAACATGTAATCAATAAATTACATTAAATAAATATTCTGTCAGCTAACGTAGCAAATGGCTGGTAAAAATACACCATCTAGAAAATAAAATATCGCCTCGTTATTTACCATTCATCATAAATCTAAACACGGCCACCCTACGTTCCCACACCACCACTGCACCTTCCCTCTTCCGAGTCACAGTTAGCGAGTAACAAATGGCTCAGAATAAACTTGCCCGCAGCGAACTTTCTCGAGCCGTGCATATCCATTATCCAATCGATTGGGCGCATATTTAAGAACCGCAATCAATGTGAACTACTACTACTACGGTCTCGACAACGACCAAAGTTAGATTACGTGTGCGTTTGTCAGCGGGAATTCAGTCGAGTTCGCAGATAACGGTTACCAGAAACCTCGCCGCAATGCACAATGCACCGCAATACATCCTGCCGCGCGGCTAAAAGTTTCTCCGACAAAAGACCGCGTAATAAACAGGGCGTCATTTATTCCTGCAGCCATTGTACGTGGGCGCAGGTTACGGCAACCTGTTAGGTGATTTATGAGAATGCAATTAAGTTGTTTACAGTAAGTTCAGATGGATGTACTAGATGCTATCGCAGTTTTGTTTATTCTATGAGTCTGGCAAAAAGATTTATTAACTGACGCGTTTTGTTTGTTTACAGAAAAAAATAACCATTTGTTTTCTGTTTTATCTATTATTTACGTAAATTAAAATAAAAACACACGTGGATCTATAGCAAAAGCTCCCATGGATGTATTGGAGTTCCTGGCAGAAGCTTTAGATGACGGAGAGTAGCCAATCCAGAGTTATGGTTGTTGCAAATATGGAAGAAGCCCTATTCGGGGTGAATGAATGGTTCGGCAGCAATCTTCTAAAATTAATCAATTAAACAAAGGCAACCCGCAACAATTTGAACAAAGAGGAACGAATGCCTATTAGGTATCTGGGTCTTCACTTTACCAGTAGTACCCTCCTTCTTTATACTTATCTGATGTCTTGAGTACGCCCATAGTTCATCCCACAAGTTTTCTCCAAATGGCGATCCTCACAACTCCTGAAAACCTAAATGATCACTGACGATTTCACTGAAGACTGATGCCTAGTGAGCTTGTCTACTAGTCTCGGACCCCGGATAAGCAATTCTCACATTTTCCATGGCTTTCCTTACGCCAGATTGGGCAAATGCTGAAGAGTAATAACTCATGGCTGGTCGATATTCTATGTAACTGGTACTTACGTTGATTGTTGGCGGGTCTCGGGCTACTACTGATGAATCCGTGCTTTATCCACTAATGGTGTATGCGTTTATTTTTTAAGTATCAGCAATCGCCGCACCCACATATCTTGAGGATGATTTTCTCAAAACGTCAATAGCCAAAGTAATCATTTGTCACTAATATCTTTCTTATTACCATACTGAGACCATCCTAAGAACAAGGATTAAACACCAGATACCTTTCCCAACGTTCCTTTTCTTACATTTCCCAAATAAGTAAGATACCTGAAAAAGTAAAATAAAATTCTATAGCGATTAAGTCCGTTTCAACTTCACGTAGAAACCGCGAACAGTCTTAAATCTGGCTCTTGAATACCAAATTACGTGGAATAGGCCTTGCAAAATTAATATTCCATATTATCATCCATCCGTACTAAAGCGCTTTAACGGCAGCGACGTTGGGATGTTAAAATTTTCTCTGCGCAGCGACATTATATGGTCTTTCTCGCGTCGTATCCGACATCCTACGATTTCTTTTATGCCCAAAAATACAGACGCTGTGGTACATTTCTTTGTCGGTGTTTAACGAAATTTTTTTATGTAGCCATCAAAATGCTACGGACACGCTATTTCTTGAGGTACCTAACAAAATTACCTTTATAAAGCGGTTCGGATGTATACAACAAGGTCCATTTTTTTATGTTACTTATAAACTGTGTCATTCATTCTAATCTCTACGTTGTTTATTATGTTAGTTAGAAGCCAAATCAAATAACTCAAATAATTTACTAACGTAAAACGTTGAAACCGTAAAAGAGTTTACTTGAATTTAATGCGAAATTAACAGAATTAGTGCAATATTCCGCGCTAATTTTAAAACTCGCTTTGTTTTCATAAAGAATAACTTTTTCTACGCATTGTTTATCATATCATTCCTCACACGTCTCAGATTCACTTATAAATTGTTGCTCAACACAATTTATACATTAAAATGCTTCCGAGGTTATATTTAAAGCTTATATACTTCGTTGGAGCACACATAAAAAAAATACTGTTTTCGAAATAAAATGACCAGGTTTATATCTTCCTCAAAAAGAATACTTACAGTCCGAAAATCATATTTCATCCAGTTACACTAATGTAACGTGCACAATCTGCCCTTCCATCCGACAAAAAACGAATCTCGCCCGAGAATTTTCGCATTGATAACGCGATCACGTTCAGGACGCACTAAATTTAAATTCAATTTGTAATTTAATTTGTGATATGAACCCTGCGCCACTATTGAACTCGGGATACATACAACGTCCTATGTCCTATACCGCAAGACTAATTGGTCGCACGTACATACATATTCAAAACGATTTCCACTCCTGTTCTCCGATGCACACGGAACGTCTGACGATATCATCATGCAGGGACAAATAGAGTAGTACATGACGTTGATATCGATCACGAACAATGCACGAGTTTCCCACAATTCAGGGAGCTATGGGAATTATAAGCGTTGTGTTTAGTAACGGATTCGTTATTTTTATATAAGCTACAGCCTCACTCACAGAAAACAAAGCTTTATCCCGTTTCCTCACATCTTCGAACATTTTGTTAATACCGCTAACAACTAAGTCCGTTATTGTATCAGCATTTATCCGTTTTAACATTTTATTGACTACTAAATATGGCTTTGTTGGGCGATCTGAATACAAAACACCACCAATTACGTGGACTATACTTCGTCCTAACGCATCCATAGTTCCGTCTGCGCTTAATCGGTAGTAATTGTTTCCTACCTCGGTCCGACCTTTGTGTATATTTTTGGGAGAGCATTTTGAACCAATTCAAATCATAATAAAACACCATCTTTTTAAAAAGAAATTCCTCTTCCCGAAACAGCGCAGTGTTAAGTAAATAAATACAACAATGATTTAGACTTATGTATTTCCATAACTAATACTTTCTCAACAAGAATGTTCAATAAACTTAACCGCTTGCAAGGATGAAATTCTCACCGCAATATTCTAATTATATCTCCCGAAGGAAGTTCACAAAATAACTGCGCGCCGATCGATAGCAGCGCACCTTGCGGTATTTCCACCAATAAAGTTTTTCTTCGGGCGGGTTTCACCAAACTGGGAAGTTAACTTCCCCGAGTTCGGAAGTACACTTGTCGTGAAATAATTGCTAAGCTAACCTAGATAGCCTAGGAGGATCACGGGTGCAAAGTTTCCGCGTAAAATTCCCCTAGTTTACCGCGCGCCGACACAATTCGGGTTAAACACACAAACACATTCCGTCTAATTAAATAAATCGAGTGTACACATTGATTCATTACACTAACTTTAATTGCTCGAATTTGAGTTGGGAAGGGTGCGAAATCGTAACTACCCTAGCGCCGCGGCGTCGTTCCCAAACTGCTAGGTAAGGTAGTTTATAGGATGTACTGTTATGTAACTTACGTCGGTGTTGGATTAATAATGGTGAACTGTGGTTTGAGGCGTTGTGTTTTCGATTAAAGCTTATCTACAAAATTAATTTTCTAAAATTAAAAGGTTAAAGGGCCAGTTATACCAGCCATGATCGCTCTTAACCGTTGATCACTCTGGTATAGGTTAATCTCAACATCAGACTGAAACTAATCTCAACTATAAAATTTTAGTTCCTATAACTGTTTTTTTTTTTGTATAAATCAATAAAGTTTTACGTATGTTGATTCTTTACTCTCTTACCTTACCTTACCTCTAAAAGTCGGAAATGGTGAACTGATAGCTAAGATATGAACTGTAAATGGTAAAATGTAAAGCAAGGTTCCTTGCTAACTGTCAAGCGTGCTAACAACTTAAAATATGTGACGCTTAAATGGAGTTTACACTAGAATATGTATACGACAGGTAAATAACCTCCTATTCAAATGAAGAGAATCCATTTTATTACGCGATTAAACAAGAGGATCGTTTGGGAGCCAATGGCTAACCGAGCGTACCTTCACCGCCGCTCTCTGAACGAATCGGCGAAGGAAATTAACCCCGACCTAATTACTTTTAACCTGACGCGCGTTCCGCTCCTGAATCAACCGCCACATTATGACTAATTGGAAATACAAAGGGAATAATTTGATGCGAAAAGGGCCTCCTTCCGTCCTCGTACGAACCCATAGCGCTCACAATAGTCTTATAAATATTAACTTTTAATTTAACGGATTAAGTTGTCGGCGAGGGCGGGAGGGACGGTGCATGACTGGGACTAATTCAATTTTCGATTGGTTCAGTGTTTAATGAAGCTCGTCACGGGTCGTTTATACGCGGTCTTAGATGAGGAAACGAAGACGAAAGAAGATCATCCGCCGTAATAGAAATGGATTTAAGGAGTATTGATGGCAGTTTACTTCGCTTTCATCTTTCTGCTGGTATTAAAGAAGAAAAAATCTTTTGTTTTAAAGGAAGGTAGAAGAAAACTGTTCTGAACATTCTCATTTCAATTTTAATTGGTTTAAGAGAATTCGAATATAAGAAATTTTGTTTTTTCAACAATTTCAAGTATTTTCAAGTATTTCAACAATCAAGGTGACTACCACCTGTTTCCTAAGTTGAAAGAACATTTGGCCGGAACGCGCTTCAGCAATGACGACCAAGTGAAAGATAAGAATCAACGCTTCCTCAGTGACATGGAGTCGAGATGGTATGACATGGGCAGACAGAAACTGCCACAGCGCCTACAAAAGTGTTCCCATTAAAACCTCAGATTCTGCATTTAATGGGGAGATTTGCGGGTCAGATTTTTTATTTAGTAAGCATTTTATGGGCTGCCCATGTATGTTCTACACATTATTAACTGGTACTCACTGAAAACATTGTATAAAAGAACCTATTATTTTAATTAATAGATTTATAGCCTTGTGTTTATCCAATAACAATCGCTTCAGTTTGATCTATTCACGTCAAAAATAAACTCGGATTAAAATTTCCAAAATCGTATTACTCGCTGCAAAAAATTAACCGAAAAACGTTCGGAAACAAAAAAACATATCACCGAAGGCGAAAATATTCCAAAACAATTGTGACAATACATACGGTTCGCGTTCATTAAACATCCCAGCGACAATCGGCCGCGCATACGAAATGACACGGGTATTTGCGATCAAACAGCCACTGTTCGACCGCCGCCAATCGCCAAATACGCCAATATGCTAGTTGGAAAATATTTATTTAATTGAGAACCCGTCATTTAGCGTCGAACGCGAACAAAAATGGTCCGAGCGGGAAGTGGCACGTGAAACCGATGTTTCCCTCTGTCGAATTCGGTAATTAAATTTCCTGATTGGCGAGGCTTCCATTATGCACGTGAAGTATACGTTATTTTCACGGGAGCAAAAGTCTCTGGAGTTTAATAAAAAGCGCTACGTACTAACTGTAACTAAATGTGTAAAGTTTTATCCCAACTTTGTTTATTTTAAACTTAGTTAATTAAATTAAAATATGTTAAGGAGATAAACTAACGAGAGTTTGTTAGTTTCGTTTTTAACCATCAATCCGATACTTAGAAACCATAATAAATAGCAAAGGAAACCTAAACAGGGTTTACTACCCATTTCAAAGGAAATCTTTTAGATATAGACGAATATCGAGAAGAACAAAAATATCTCTCTACGAAACCACCTATTTACATGGAGAAGAAAGTTGGATATTAACGGAAAAACAATAACGGAGACTTCAGGCAATACGAATGAAATACCGCAGAAAAATTGCGAACCTCCGCTTCGCCTCGGTTATGACATAAATAAACTATTAATCGAATCACGATGAAACAAAATAGTTTACGCCAATATTTGTCGCATCCGATGAATAATTCGATGAGTTTTATTGTACGGGCAATCGTGCAATTATCATCGCGGTTTCGTATTCCGTTCACCATTTCGCACGCAAATATAAATTCGCGGCGTTCGCAATTTATTATTCATTGAAAACCATGAGTGCGTGATTAGTTGGTTTATGAGCAGATGATGCAACTGCAGTGGACCAAACTGCATTTAAACTTGCTTTATTACTTCGGAAATACGACCTCGTAACATATAATATATGCATGTCTATACGCTGTTCGCCAGAAGTATGCGACAAACTTCCGGTGTATCGATATGGCGCATAGAACGGAATATAAATTGGATTTATCATATGTTATGTAAAATATAGACAAAAAAAAACTTGATTATGTGCGCGTTAACATAATATGAATACCTTTAGTACTTAGAAACATTTGGCTCCTTCTTTAAAAAAAGGTTACAAAAAAAACATACATTTTACGTCCTTAAAAGTTCTATTTACATACATAAAGTATATAATACACTTTAGCCTATAATCAACATGTTGTCACCGCGTCATCTCACCTTACTATGTCCTGCGATTTTGTTTTCGGGAGGCAGAATAAAGGCATGAATAAAGGAACAGTATGCTCGCTCCTGTTGCCGTGTCATGATTCCCTAATACATATTTTACTTGGTGTAAGATTACTAATTTCGAAGCTCCAATCCCGCTCGACGAATTCTGGTAATAGGAATTCGGTGAGGCCGACGAAGGAGGATTCTCACGCTGTGGACATTCTATAAATTTCCATTACGCGAAGTTAATTAAAGAATATCTCGTTGCCCCCTTTTTTTTTGTCTCCGCTCTAATTTTTATTTCCATCGAGGACGTAGAAAGACTCTCGTTTTTCTATAATACTTATTGCACTTGTACACTCTTATTAGATCTAGTTGTTAACGTTAGTATAGAAGTTCAGTTGTTTCTTAAAAGTATTTTAAACAAAAACCGGATAACTAAAAAAAATAATGCTAAGATAGCTTAGCTTCCTCATGGTATTGGTGAAATAATTCACGGCAAATGCAACAAAAGGAGAGAAAAAAAATACAGTAACACACGGACATGTTTCTGCCTACCCGGCGTCATTGCGTGGTTTCGAGAGTGGTTTCAAGAGTGGCGCTACCAGCGTCGCCATCACGTGCTTAGCAGTCAGAGAACTGCTCGAGGGATGGTTTGGGGAACAGTACCCGGTTTATATCGCTGCTTCCTGAACATGTTTCTGCCTACCCAGCGTCATCAGCATGGTTTCGAGAGTAATTTTTTATCTCTACCTTATATCGCTGTTGCCTCACAGTTAATGCCACAACTTTCAAAACGACAAACTCGACATTTCTTGGCGCCCTCTGGTGCCAAAGAAACGTTTGCCTGCCGTTCAGGAAACAGCGACATAAACCGGGTCCTGTTCCCCAAACCATCCCTCGAGCAGTTCTCTGACTGCTAAACACGAGATGGCGACGCTGGTAGCGCCACTCTCGAAACCGCGCTGATGATGCCGGGTAGGCAGAAACATGTCCGTCTGTTAGTGTTTTTTTTTATCTCCTTTTGTTGCGTTTGCCGTGAATTATTCCATCAATACCATGAGGAAGCTAAGCTATCTTAGCGTTATATTTTTTGGTTATTGTTTCTAGGCTTTTTCTGATGTGTTCTGTTTAATAACCGGATAATATAATTATTTTAATACAATATTCATTTTTAAAGGTAAAGATTGTGCAAATGCCGTTTATCCAATATTTCCATAATGTAGAAGGTCATGTTGAACGCTAAAGAGGGTACTTTAGGATTCGCCATAAAGCACCTCAGCTGCTTTACTTACCATAATATGCCCGTTTCGAAAACGATAAATTCGTATTTACGACGTCAGTAACGCGATATTAAGCATCTGTATCTTGGAATATAACATAGGCAAGTGTTACGCACTTACATCGCCGATAACACTTAATTCAATAAGCTGAACGATCAGTAAGTGCATGAATGTAGTAAGACATAAAATAAAATTTTTTTAAGTTGCATTTTCATCAGTCTGATTGATGTATCGTCTGTATATTGTTTCCTATAATAAGCGGGATTCCGCATTATTTGTAGCTGTCAATTCTTTTCCGAATAATAATAAACTTTTTACCCAATTCCCTTGTTTCAAGTGCAATTCCGTTAAAACACGACCATGTTTACATAAATGGATTTCACCGTTATTCGAACGAATAACGCCGAAAATAAAAAAGAGAGGGTAAAAAAACGACAAACCGGGAAAAAGTTTATGTAAAATTATCGCTGCCCAAAAAATGATGTTACCGATTCCGCGATGGATGAGAAGCGGAAAGAATAACAAACGAGCGCCGGTACCCGAGTTTAAATGAAATAATCCGATTTTAACCGGACGAAATCGTTATTAGCGTTGAATTTTCGGCAGCGAATCGTGTTCGGTTCGCGTTTGCCAAGCGGCCTATATTGGTACGAACGTGTACTACACGCGTTTATAGTGGCTGTCACGTGAAACGAGCGAATCCCGTACTCTACCGCCTAGCTTGTCGCTAATTTATTTGTCGAAACAGAAACTGAACAAATACAACGCGAAATTTAATTACCAATCCGTCGAGTGTACGCCGGAAACGTTTGATCTTTTGGCCCTCTTTTTCATTAGCATTCGAGAGGGTAGGTATGTATTTACGTATGCCCACATAAATGAATGCGTGAATAATGTGCTCCAAGCGGCGGTATCAGTAACGAATTTACAAGTTAGTTGGATTACAATTATTAAGTTTTGGATTGGTTTGGTGTATTCCTTTTTAACCAGCTTGATCTGATTAGTGCTCGAAACATAAATAACGATGCAGTATCTACACCCAACGATGATATCTGTATACAAATGTAATAACAATAATAACCACAACGATGTGTGTGGCATGAACTAAATTGCCAATTCGATATCTCTTTGATTGTTTAATCTATGTAAAATCTTTGGGATCAAATACAGACTCTCTTCTCAGATAACGTCTTCAGTTAGTTCTATCGTATATTTCCACGAAGATATGATGGGCAACAAATAGCATCCCAAACGACATTGTTCGTACACCCACGAAAACATCAAAGCAAAATGGTAAGCGAGAGAAGCGCAGACACACATCGCATTAGCCGAATATTTTCGTCCAAGCCCTTTTGGAAGAAGCTCCTTACTCTTCGGCCTTTTGCACACTGGTCAATTGCTACTCGAAGCGTTTTTCCCTTTTGTGCACTTCCTTCGCGAATGGTCAGGACCCCAGACATGGGTCCGAACCCCAATCGGTAAGATTGTGAAGGCAAAAATTGAACACCGCGCGTAAACCTAATTGAAAGAACAAGCAAAAACGGAAACATTTAACATAAAATTCGTGGACTTGTGAACCAATGGATTTATGGAAAAGCCAAAAAATTTCTCATTTTTATTATTCAAATGTTCGCTTTACCAAGTATTTGTTTGGGCGGCAGTTCTAATAAAAAAAATTGCCAGTAACATGTAATGGATCAACGATACTGATTCAAAATTTAGCAAAATAAGCAATCCCAATACCATTGGCACTAATAACCCTTTTGCTACTTTCGTAAGGAATACCAGTAAAGCAACGCACTCTCCTAGATGATAACTAAAAACCCAATAACGTGAGAAGTAAGAACCATGTCCCCGGATCTACCCCACGGACAAAATAGCTAATAAAATCAATTCCTTTAACGTTCCCAGAATGCGCCAAGGAACGCCACCCAATCCTTTCAAGCCGTTTCGGCTTACCGCACCTCTAAGGTTCCACGTTCTCGAGAAACGAACTCGAGGACGACGAAACAGCGTTGCGTCTTGATTTTATTTATTGTCTGCACGCGGAACGCCAATAAAGAGGCCCATCGGAGGTTAACGGATAGACGACTTCGAATATCCGAAATTGGAATTTCAGATTTACGGCGAGCTTATCACTTTATAGTGGAGAGAGCGATGGTTTTGCGTTGTTGGTCGTGCGGTTCCGCAGCCTGCCGATATGCCGATATGACCCTGGAAAATTTACGTACGCTACGGGCTAGAACTTCAAAGTTATATTTACAAGAGAGTAAGTGTACAGATGCAATTGTCCAGGGACCGCATATGAAAATTTTATGTGAGATTTTTATCAATTTTGCTTTCATGACGTGCTATTTTCTATATCCTTTTTACACCAATTTACGTGGTGTGGTACTATCTTATGCACTTGCTTTTGGAGAATATAAAGAAATTCGTTGGAAATCTTGATACGTCACAGTCTTTTGTTCTACCTAGCAGAACCTGCATATTGCTTCCTCTGTCAGATCCAGGTTACTCATACGCTTTATGAGAATAAAGTGTCCTTTTAGTGAGTTTACTGTTCCGTCAATATGGCTTTCATTGCTTCAATAACACACATACATGCCAGTCTTCAAATACCACTTAGCCACTTTATTGTTTCTAACTGCGATGTCTTTATCCATTAAGCCATAGCTTATCATTGCTCTAATGATACTATTTTCAACATTAACTTCTTCTCAAGTTAACGTGATTCTCAAGTATAACGAAGTCCTTATGAGACGCCTTATTTTCAATCGCCACCCTCATATTTGACGCAACTCATTTCCTCCGAAAAGAAAGGGGAATAGTAAAAGAGGGAAAAAATAAAGCCATTATACAGTTACGGATCCTGTCGAAACCGTTGGTATTAAAGTTTTAAGCGCCCATTAAAGAAATATGAGTAAAGAACCCGGGAACCGAGATGGGCACATAAATCGTAATGCCTTCGCAGATATATAACTTCTCGCCGCGGCGTCTTAATATGTAATTTAATGGCCCTGCTCGTACACATACTAGAGAACGCGAACTTCGACTAATTTCCGGTTAGCACATAGGGAAACGCGAATTATTATCGCGGAATGGGACGGCGTATAAAACGTGGAATATTGGTAGTTTACGCCATCACCGCAAGGGGGAGAACGAACACACGGACCAGAAATTGATAAGGGAAGCTTCGCGAGTATACCTAAATGTTACTTGCGCGCACTGTTATTAGCCCCCAAGGTCGTATATTCCGTTGTTAATCGATGACATTCGATTGTAGCCTTTTCCATATTTAGAATACAGCGAGTGGTCTGGATACTGAAATACATGGGGACATTTTGATTTATGCACTCGCTGGGAGTATTTCTGAACTAGGAGCATTAAAGTAGATCCATTTCAATATCTCTGACTTCCATATACGTACAACCATGTGTATTTGCGATGGAATGAGAAATCCATGTATCCCATTGGACATTGGTTGTTTATATTAATTTAAAGTAGATGGATTAATCGGGATAAGGGAAAATCACTTTGTTCTGGGTGGTTTTTGGAATTCATCATTAACTTATAAGCTTTTATTTACACAGAGTGTACCACAAGGTTCTCCAATAGAACCATTATTATTTATGATTTCTACTGATGTATTCTATGATTGCACTAGTATTAGTGCAAACTGTATATTTTCACGGGAAATAAGGTTCTAAATAGAAGACATCCTAACAGACCAAATAAGTACAGTGCCGTTCAGAGAAGTTCGGTCGGTTGGTAAAAAACATGAAAAGGTTACAGAAACAAACGAAACTAAAAACAAAATGCGATTTTATTGTATGTACAGGTAAAAAAGACAAAAATAAATAAATAAAAACTTATTCTGGCCTAATTAACATACTGAACATTATTTTTTTTTTCATCGAAAAAACCTCCTTTGCTGTTAATCACCGCTCGAACTATTCTAGGCATTGTTTCGATAAGTTTTGTTAAAATGGATTGTGGAATATTAATCCATTCATGTTGCAGAATATTCCGTAAATGTTCTTGTGAAGTTGGGCATATGTTTCGGATCCTCCTGTCCAGTTCATCCCGCAACAACTCTGTAGGGTTCAAATCTGGGCTTTGTGGGGGGCCATGTCATTACTTTCAGGGTGTGCTGTTCTTCTTGCTCCTTTAGATAGTGCTTACACACTAACGCAGTGTGTTTTGGGTCGTTGTCATGCATGAATGTAAAGTTACGGCCTATCATACGCAATCCTGATGGCACTGCATGATTCTGGAGTATTGCAAAATAATTTTCCTTCCTCATTACACCCTGGACTCTGCATAAATCTCCCGTCCCAGCAAAGGAGAAACATCCCCACACTAACACAGAACTAAGCCCTTGCTTCACTGTAGGCACAATGCAGTTCGGGATCACTTTTCGGTTTTAGATCTTCGGACATAAACTCGTCGATTTTACCCAAAAACCTCAAACTTTGACTCGTCACTCCAAAGCACGTGTTTCCAATCATCTAAAGACCAATCTAGATGAGAACGGGCCCACTGTAGCCGTTTTGCTCTGTTGCCCCGACGTAATAAGGGTTTTCGAATGGCAATGCGTCCATGAAGGTCCGCTTGTTGAAGTCGACGTTTTACCGTACTCGCCGAAACTTGTTCTTCACGGCCGCGATTGACTTCGGCTGCTATTTGTGGCGCTGTTAATTTTCTATTGCGTTTGCTTAATAATACAATTCTCAAATCTTCAGCTTTTGTTGTTTTCCTAGATGCTCCGGGACGAACACGATTTTCTATAGTTCCAGTTGTCCGATATCGCTTTATGATGTCATTTACTGTTGAACTTCTCATATTTATTTTTTCAGCAATTTGTCGCGCCGAATATCCTTCTTCAAACAGCGTAATAATGCGTGAACGTTTTTCTACACTGGTAGGCTTGCCACGTGTCATTTTGAAGTAAATTGTCTTAAAACTTTCGCGCAAAAACGACAGATACACACCAACAGACGTTTAACAGTAAAATGAAGCAAATTTATATCTTTACGCCTGGGATAAATAAACAAGAGTGATGCTGCGGTATGTTTCCTAAATGTATTGTTCGTCAATAATCCCCAAACGACCCGTTTCAAAAGATCGGTACTTCCGAGAAATTCTTG